>VDFB02007394.1:0-24550 GCA_007258455.2 Sequoia sempervirens | reverse complement strand
CAACTGAGACCTTGGTGGTATTATTCTATTATTTGGGATGTGACAAAGGATGAACTTCCTCGATTAGATTCATGACCCCGACAAGAAAAGAAACAAATTTTTGGTTTGGATGATCATGTTCATTTTGCTCTTGTTTCTAACCTTTTCAAGGTGTCTTAACCACAATGGTTTGTAGAAGCATAATATAAACCTAAATTGGAGGTTACTATGCAAGGTAAATATGATGTCTTTGTGATGCCCGGCCAGGTCACGAACACAAAGGACAACAAAATACCACACTAATTTTTTTATTTTTTTTTAAGGTGAAACATTACATAAGGTGAATATGTACAAACATTAAAATATGATCAAAATATATGTCACGTGACAAGACCTAACTAGTCCCATTGGGTTACATGGTTTCATTACACGTAAACGTCCCCAACCAAGACATCGTTAAAGATAATGCCCAAAAGTTAACAATAGAAGCATGCATTCACAAGATAACATAATCATACATTCATCCATGATCAATAGTGATGAAAAGATACATCCATCATTCTACGTCCTCTAGGGTACACGGGTTGGCATTACGAAACCTAAACTTGTACAAAAAATGAAAGCGAATAAAAACCAAGATTACATAGTGATGACATACAACCCTTATGAACAAAAGAGAGGAAAATATATTCATTATGTATGAAATTTCAGCTCATAGATCAATATTACAATGGTGGAGCATATTTCTACAAATACAACACATCATGAATACAATAGTACATTACATAATGCTTCCCTTATATCAACGAGAAGAGTATATCAAATACAAGTATGATTCATCAATGAAGAATAGGGTACAAAATGAGGTCCAATCTTCAACCAAGTGGAGCTCTGGGAAGTCTGCATTTGCTTCTGCATCGCGAACACAACCTGGGAACCCAATGGGTGCATAGCACATTCCACCCGATCATGTGGACCCAAAGGTCCACCCCCCGTGCTAGGAGATGACAAGAAAGGATCCACATCCAAACAAGGTCAAGCAAAAATGGCTAACTCAACACTGACATAAATCAACATCAAACAAGTACAACACTTGTTTAGGAAACCCTTCCAAACAATTTTGAAAACAAGACTCACAACAACAAGGGTGTACTAAGCATAAAAGCCACAAAACAAATACACATGCGAGGCATGAACCATCTCACTCAAAATCATAACCAAAGGAAAGGAAAATTATGGAATAGGGTACACCCACAAGCTCAAAATAGAAATAATGGAAACACAAAGGTCTAATCATGGGAAAATTCCACATAAAATAGGTTTCCCATCGCCTCTGGAAGCCTAACAACCTACCACCCATGACTATCCTTCAGAAGTAACTTAACATTCAGGTTCCCATCATATCCAAATCATGTCTAGACATAAAATTACCTCAAAAGTGAAATAAAACAAAAGGAAAATATGATCAACATATATTCACTAATATGCATAAAGAGTCAATTCCAAAGAGTACTCAAGGTAAATAAATAACTATCTAACATGTTCAAGATAAACTATAAGTGTCCATTCACTTTAAAGTACACACAATCCAATTCTACTAAGGATAATGTAGAGAATAATTAATTAATTATCTCTAATTAAATTTATTTCCACCATAAAATCCTTTGATCAAATAAGCACTATGAAACTCTTCATATAGAGCTATCAAATTTCTCTTAATTTAAAATTATCAACCTGAACATTTGTTTACTTCAAAATAATTAAAATCTAATATATATAACCTAAATTTGTATTTGTTAAAATAATAAATTTAATTCAAATGTAACATATTTGTTTTAGGCAAATAAATTTATGTAAATCACAAATCTATTAGCAAATGAATTTGTAAACAATTTTAACTTTAAATAACCTGCAAATAAAACTAAATTTTAAATGCACTATCCCAATATTCACGACACTCATTTTAACTCCCCGCCATATCCATAATTACGAATAACCTAACTTGGTAAAAATATGCATTTATTACATCATATTATAAATTCATGAATAAATTAACTCTACAAAGATTTAAATATATATACATAAACTATGAGTAAAATTTTAAATTTAAAGAAAGACAAATTTTACCATTTAAACAAGATAATTCAAACAACCTACTTCACATTAAATAATATTTATATTCATTTATAAATCACAACATGAATAAAATTAATTTGATATTCATTTTCCTACTAGCACTTTAATCTAAAGAAATTTGAGATAAAGTTACAACCCAATAGACGAAAATTCATAATGATAATTTACCTTGAGATTTCAAAAGAGTGGATAAAATATTTATGATTTACTTTAATTGTGAGTAATAACTACCTATTAAACTCAAATGATTATATATTTATTTTTAAATCAAAATTTAAAATTATCAATATGAATATTAATATTCAACAATTTACAATTCTAATTTAACAAAAGAAATTCTAGGGTAAAACTCTTTTTCCAATGTAAGCTAACTAATTTGTTTATCTAAGTGAGGAATGACAATAATAACTTGGCTAGGGTTAGGTGAAAGGTAAATGGCAAGGTTTCCACTCGAACTATTCTAAAATAATGGAATTAACAACAAATTTTATTTTATTTTTAAGTAATTACCATTTCACTGGATTATAAACAGCTAATCTCATATGTCTTAATCATTATCCATATATATATAATGATATATACATATTTACTTATGCTTATCTACAACTTCAGTTATTTAAATATTTATTCTTTACGAAAGAAAATAGAAAATATTTTATTTTATTACATTGATCTTTTTTTTAAAAAAATATATAAATATTTATAAGGAAAAAAAAAAGGGATTATTTAATAAGCATAAATATTTATAATAGAAGGTTATAAGTAAAGAAAATGGTCTTAAACATATTAATTATCTTTATAAGATGCAAACACCTCTTAATTAAAAGAGCACTGAACATGGCAAGCTTTTAGGGAAAATAAAAAGAATTATTTTAAAATCTCAGAAGCAATCTTTAAAATCAGATTTTATTTTATTTTTGTTTTAACAATAATGCACATCACATGTCATAGAGGATTTATTTCTTAATTCATATTACAAACCTAAATTGTGTTGCGAAAAAGACCAGATGCAAATGTGATCAGAGAAGCTATTTAATCCACTACATGAAATCACGTCTAAATGCAACAGCTGCGGAAGTTTTCCAAAGGTTTCAGGAAGGTTATAAAATTTACTGTGCTCTTCCAAGACTAAATGTTGTAGTTGAGAAGTGTAGCGAAGGGTAAAGGGAGATTATTTAAATTTATGCACCCTACAAAATCTAAATACTGCAGCTAAGATAGATTGCCAAGATATCAGGGGAATTAAGTATGTATGCCACAATTAGAAGGAATATCCCAAGGCCATTGGTGAAAGCAATAACATTTTAGCAGCCATTGAATAATCAAGAAAGGGGTTTAAAATTAAAATGGCACATGAAGCATAACAATAGAAATTACCCTCACCCTTCTGGAGTTTCTTGTGATTACATTGACCATCTGCAATAGATTGTCAATAAAAATTCAAGAAGGTTATTTAAACTTTAATACTCCCTATTTTGTTTAAGTGCTGCAACTGAGACAGGCTGACAGAATATAAAATTGTGGAAGAAAAGACAGGGCAAGTGAGCTTATTGACAGAATGCCACAGGTGAAAGAAGATACAAAACTAAAGCCTTTATGAATAAGATACAATAGAATTATTTTAAAATAAATTGGAGCACCACATCAATGGTCCTAGCCATGGATAAATTCCTAAAGCTCTAGCTTTACACATTCCCATACTACCTACTCATACCATGATAAAACAGAGTTATGAGAATCTTCAGATCTCATTCGTGCAATGCAGACCCAAGATTTAGGCAATCATAGAGATTATCTAAACCTCTACAGACATCTAAGTTCAAGTGTTGCAGCTGAGACAAGCTGATAAGATATCAGAGAGGCTATTTAATTTTCTATCAGAAATCTAGGCTAAAAATACTACAGCAGTGATAGGTCACCCATGGTATCAGGAAGATTATATACTCTAAGAAGAAATAACTCAATGCCACAGGTGAGAGAAATTAAGACACAACAGCTAATGAAGAATAATGAAGAGATTCAAATGAAGTTAACGTATGAAGCATATATATAAAAAAAATAGAATACATGCAAACCCAATTTGTTTTGACTTGCAAATCAAACAAAAATTAGAGGAACCAACCTGAAGAATTTGCAGCTGGAGATGTTGTAATTCCCTCTGCAACTTCCTCTCTCTCTTTTATTTTTATTTTTTTTGATATCCTCTCCCAAAAGTTTTTCTCCCAATTCTCCTATATCCCTTTTTCCTCCGTCACCCCCCAAATAAATTCCCGTAACAATCCAAGGTTTCTTGCTAAAAGAAAGGTTTACAGGTGGCAAGATTGCCATTTTCCCAAATTACACCCGGCACTCTAAATTTACCCTGCTTAACACTTGGAGAAATTTAACAAATCAATAAATCTACCCCCACTATTCTTGACTGCGGTGAAAGGTTTACAAATTAATTTCAATATTTTAATTTATCATGCTTTCCTCGATTTTACCCAAACTGAGTTGATTCGTGATAATTCATACTTAACTTAATAAAAACCTCGGGTGGGTAAAACTTTTAACTATATAATTATATTGAAACGCAAAATAAATACAAATTTGTATTTTTAAATGATGGATATATAAATTTTAAATTTAAATTTAAATTATTTAGAGGGATGTAATAAAATATTACATCTTAAATATATATATATATTATTTATTTTTGACTTAATCCTTAACAATAATTAATTAGATAATGTTATTTAATTAAATAAATAATATTATTTAATTAACTAACAATATTATTTGATAGCTAATTGGGAATTTACACAGCTAAAATTAAAATATTATTCTATTTATAATAAATAAAATTAAATACTGACAATTAAAGTAACATTCTTTTAATTTTACAAACACAATTTAAAATTTCCAAACTAATCTAATAATTAATTAAATCTTCACAACACACATTAATAATTAAATTTAATGTTTAATATCAACCATAATACTAACCATTGTTGTATTAATTTAACTAATTAACAATAACGATACGCATCTAAATCAAACAATTAACACATTAAAATTGCCACTTAAAATGAATAGCATAAGGCAAGACGATACCAAACAGAACAAGAACTGATGGACGACATCGTCAACTGACGACGGGACGACGGACACAGATGGGCATACTTTCTTGTCAAATCCCTAAACCACATCATATCCATTGGGTATGTTGGGCACACTCTAACCCCACGGTGCGGGTGGAGTCGGTGCCTGGTACCTGTAGTCCTGCATAAAACCAAGTGTCGAAACAACATATATATTCAATTCCAAACACAATGTGAGAGAATTACAGTGTGGTAGGGCACTCACAAATGAGTGATGCAACACCGTCCCCCTCACATAAACCTCAACAAAAATAGCACATCATCATAAATATCATGAAGCGAGTATTAAACAATTTATGTAACCACACAATATAGCATAATTAGGGAAAGACAAACACCATGCATCATTATATCATTAACATCATCAAACAATATCATGTGCATCCAAGCAAAACACATAAGTCAAATAGGTGAAACAATCACCAATGTAATCACAAGTATGTATCAAACATAATAGTATCTGAACGACATCAATCACACACAAAAAGTATCATATGAAAAATCATATCGAGGAGTTGGACAAATTGCCTCCTAGTAAAAAACTCACTAGATGAAGCAACATTGCCCTCTTTAAAATGAAAAGATACAATGCCCTAGGATCAGATGGATTTTGGTCAAGTTTGTTTATGCTTTCTAGGATGCTTTCGAATTTTTTTTGGTAAAGACCATCAATGAATTTGGGAAGTCCAAGAAGATGCCATTGAATTGGAATTGCACAATGTTGGTCCCATCTCAAAGTTGGAAAGACAACAATCCTTCGATGATTTCTAGCCAATCTCCCTATAAAACAACATTTACAAGTTTCCAATAAGGGAGTAGGCAAAGATGCAAAGAAGAAATGGGGAGATTACACAACAACTACTTCACTAGGGCCTAGGAAGGAAGCAAGCAAACATGTGTAAAGTCAAAAAAGGTATACGAAAGTTAAACAATCAATCTTTTGTTTGAATTGCAGGAAGGAGATGTTGCCCAAGAATGCATCCTTGTTCCTTGTGCTGGTTATGGGAGAAGTAATCATTGCAGGATAATGAGCAAGAAAAACATTCCTAAGGAGTTCATGTTCCACAACAAGGATGCAAAGAGAAGTCATTGTTTAGATATAAGGAAGAGAAAGATCAAGGCACTCAGAGGAGGTAAGAAGTCAATTGATTTGAGTATGAGCAAATTTTACAACTATTTCTCTCATTCCAAAATTGAAGGGCATTGGAATGACAAGTGTTGGAGACAACATCGAGAGCTTCATCCAAAACATGGCAAAAGGTAGGAACAAGCAGCCACTACGAAATGGGGAGGATAAGCTTACCAAAACACAAGATCAAATGAGAGAACTCTCACCACAATTGAATGGTAAGGGGTTGTCATTTGATTCTTGGATAGAGCATTTACTTGAGTTGCAAAAGAGAAAAGAGTGAGATGTGTTCATTTGTATGGGCATGTGAGTAGCGTTGCAATCATTTCCTGTGACTCAAGTTATGTTCAAAATGCAAACTCCCCTTGTAGAGCAAGCAAAGAGGAGGGTTAACTTGCCATAAGTGTGCATGTCCACTTGGAGATCAAGGAGGTGCAAAAAGGAAATATGCGAGAGGCAATTGGTCAATTTCAGCCTTCACATTTCTTTCATTGATGTTTGATACTCACATCGGCTTGGGGTTGCTTGGTTGCATAGAGTGCACGACTTCTAGCAAAACTAGTAGCATGTACAACAACATGGTGATTTTCCAAGATTGTAAGCATGCATATCTTTTCATGGCAATGTTATTGTACCATGTAATTTGTTCACCACATCTTGTGTAGCAAAGAGGGTGAAAGAAGCTAGCACTCCAAGAGAAGCTTCAAATAACATGAAGTTGGGAATCCACTTCTAGCAAAGAAAAGGGCATCACAATGATGGGTCCCATAGCCACCATTATTGTATTTTGCACAAAATCTCATCACAACTGTAGCATGTATATAGTTGTAATATGGGGATCCATATAATTTTGGTTGTTGTAGCATGCATAGCAACACTTCAACTAGATTGTAAACATCATAATTATAACATATGTTTCAATAGAAATCAAAATCATTCATAGCAACAAATTGTATGAATCAACAAGTTGTAAAGAGGCCATCATAACAATTGTTGTGATATAGTTTCTTACCATGGTAACCATTAAAGTATGTTAGTGCACCACAAAGGTAGTATATAGGAAGTAAAAATTGTTCCGTTAACCTAAGTTTCTTTAAGGTTTATAACTAATCAACGTGTATTTATCTAAACAAGATTGAGGAAAATAATTTTTTTGTTTTTTGTTTTTTGGTTTAAAATTTAGTCTCCTACCACAATACCAGAAAATTAAATGAAATCCTATCTAATTAAATTCTCCTTGCTAATGCTGGTATTGGCATGGTGTGATGGTTTATAGGTGGCATTGTTGTTCTTGCCACCAAGGTTCAAACCCCGTTGGGGTGGTATTGTTGAATGGTTGTATCCGGTTCATAGCTCCGGTCAAAAGCATTTACCCCTTGAATAAAATTAAAAAAAAAAATTCTCCTTGCTAATTAAATTATGTTAGAGGAAAGAGATAGAGTTGGGTTTATGGAAAACTCTTATCGTAAATTGACTAATAGAATTGAAAAACTAGATTAACAACAAGAAAGTGAAAATTAGAACACCCCTGAAAAATGGATTAAACAACTCTTTGCCTCAGAGGCTAGTGTGATGCAAAAACGTCCAAGCAATGCATTGTTATCCTAATCATGTCTTGTAGTCCATGCTTTGTGTTAATGTTCCCAAAAGTTGCAAAACTTGATTATATGGCCATATTTTGAACTCTTCTACAAAACAAGGGACAAGTGCAAGCAAAGCAAATAAGAGAAGAATATTGAGTAATAATAGAAAGATAAACAAAGATAAATTAATTGAAATCAAATGAAGTAATGAAATGAACAAGGGAAGGAAAGAGTGCCAGCAAACCTTTGTGCATTTGTAAATCTTATAAACTTGTAGCTTGGACAAAAAAGATGGTTTGGATTGCTTGGGAGCTTGCCACAAATGCTTATAAACTTGTAGCTTGGACAAAAAAAGGGTTTGAATTGCTTGGGAGCTTGCTACAAATGATCAAGCGCCTATTTACCTTTCAGTTTCCACATGTAGGCAATGATGTAGATGAACTAAAATTGTGTGCTAATATCTTAAGTCTGTCTACAATTAGAGCAACAAAGTGAAATGCTATGAATATCATTCCTAGGTCTACAAGAAGCAATATACTATTGTGTGTGAGAATAACAAAAGGAGATGACAAACCCAACAATTGCCAACCACACCAAAAAGTTAACAAAGAGCAAGCTACAAGTTAAATAAAGATATTACATTTTGCCCCCATCTCAGCAAGCTAATGACATTAGGTGAAAAAGTTACCCTAAAGTACATACAAGAAATAACATCATAAAAAGAATACCCAAAATGGATATTGTAGAGGAAACACAACAACTCTCCAAGCAAGGGAATCATGCCCCCAATTCAAAGCTTGCAAAACAAACATGTTAAATAATAAAAATCTGCATAAGAAACAATGTTAGAATAACACAAAACCTACAACACAAAGGCACTAGAGAAATATAACTTGCAAAGCTAGAGTGTTAGAAAATCATATATAATCGAATGCACAACAATAAATAAAAGGAACATGAACAAACAAAACACCCAAGAAACATATACACATGAAGAAAAGAAAAACAAGCATTTTCTAGTGTGGCCGATTACTAGGAAATGAAGAGCATGATCCCAATGTGCTCTGTTGTTAGGAAAATGCAAGGTATGGTTCAATGTTTAGTGTTCTCTATTGCTAGGAACCATACAATACCTTTATGAATCTGTAATGTCCCTTGTAGAGTTGCCTTAAATTTTTCCTTCAATCTTATAAATTAAGACGTCAAAATATGCCAAAGAACCAATAATTTAAGAGAGAGTATAAAGGGTTATAAACCTCTAAAGAACAACTCTAACTTCTGATTACACTAGTCCTTTATATATACAAATAGGAGTGGATATTATGTCAGTAATAATGACATCAATTTCCTGATATGAATTCTGAAGTTTGAAATAATGAAGTCTGAATTGAGTATTAATTCAAGAATGGGAAAATTGACAAGAAAAGATGATCGCTGTTTCTGATTTATTGCTTTGAGATCATGCATTTGGTTGTACAAGAGGCTTATGCCTTTATTTGATCGCTGTCCCTGATTTGAACATTAGACTCCTGCGATTTCTTGGCATTGTATCTGAATAATGTCTAATGCGTCCAGTAATTTGGTTGATCGTGGGTTCTTTAAGAGCACTTCAAATCTGAGTTTAGAGATATGAATTTGCAAATGATCGATGCCTCTTGGATGATCTACGAATCTCTTCTAATAGCATTCAAATGGGCATGATGTGAATTGTATCTTCTCAAATATGTCTTTTGCTCACAACTTAATTAATCAACCATTAACTAACTAACCGATGCTTGGTTTCAACATGTCTCTTCCAACTTGATTAATCAACCATTAATTAACTAACCAATGCTCTGATCAAACCGATTGTCTTTTCTTTACACAACGATAACCTTATTCACGTCCAAGTAATGCCTTTGTTCAATTTCTTTTAGCAATCAGACGGGTTTATTACAGTCTCCCCTCTTTGGAATTGCTTTCCCACAAGCGCTCTCAGTTTAGGATGTTGGAGGACTTCTTCATTCTCCCACGTAGCATCTTCCATAGGTAAATCCTTCCATTTGATGAGGTATTCTTTGATGACCCTATTCCTCAACCTTTTCGCCCTTATGTATATAACTTCATTGGGAACCAAGACCAACTTACCTTCTTCGTTCAAGGGTGGAAGCTCAGTGGAGGTGGTAACTTGTCCTAGAGCCTTTTTGAGGCATGACACATGGAATACATTATGTATTTTGCTGCTTTCCAGAAGTTCTAGTTCATATGCCACTTCTCCTATTCGTTTAATCACTTTATAGGGCCCATAGAATCAGGGCTTCAACTTCTCGGTGCCACTCTTCTTCAAGGATGATTGTCGATATGGTTGTAGGCGGAGGTAAACCAAATCCCCAATCTCAAAATTTTGCTTGATCCGGTGTTTATCTGCATAGTTCTTTTGCTGGTTTTGGGCGTGTTGTAAATTATTCTTATGGGACTTAAGAATATCTTTACATTCTTGGACCCATTCTTTGGCCTTAGGTGCCTTACTTTCTCCAAATGCCATATCTAAGAATGATGAAACATCATATCTATATTATGCTTTGAATGGTGTCATTCCAATTGACATGTTATAAGTAGTGTTATAATAGTGTTCTCCCAAATGAAGACATTTAATCCATGTCCTCTGTTGGCTTGCCACGTAGTTACGCAAATAACCTTCCACCCATTTATTTACATTTTGGTTTGCTCATCTCTTTGTGGGCGGTAGCTGGTATTGGGTGTTAACTCTATGCCTGATAGTTTGAATAATTCAGTCCAAAAGATACTAAGAAATCTGCTATTACGGTCACTCAATATGATTTTTCATAGCCCATGGAGCCTGAATATTTCCTTGAAGAACAATTTCGCAACTTGTGGTGCTTTGTACTCGGAAGGAATCACGAAAAAGTGGGCATACTTGGTTAGCCGATTGACAATCACAAAGATACAATCTTTACCATGGACCTTAGGGAGTTCGGTAATAAAGTCCATTGAGATGCTCTCCCATTTTTGCTCCGGAATGGGAAGGTATGTTCCGCCTTACTTTGTTGACACAGTACATTCCTGAACAAAGCGAAGGACATCATTTTTGAGGCCCTTCCAAGAGAACCTTCTCTAACTTGCTTGTAGGTCTTAAAGTATCCCAAGTGTCCTACCAGTGGTTTCTCATGAACAACTCTCAAGATCTTCTCCTTTAGGTTTGATTCAAGTACTAGATAGATCCGATTTTTGTAATAAATGATGTCATCCACTACCTTGTATTGGTGATCTTGAACTTGTCCCTCCATTAGTTCACATGCAAAAGTGTTTTTTGAATATTCTACTAGTAGATGTACCTTCCAATCGATTGAGATTTCGAATAATGAGCAAATGGTTGGTTTCCGAGATAGGGCATCGGCCACTACATTCCTCTTTCCTTTTATATATTCAATATCAAAATCATATGCTTGGATCTTACTAACCCATTTTTGTTGTTGTTCATTCAAGTCTCTTTCCTCCAAGAAGTATTTCAAACTATTATGGTTTGTTCGTACTACAAACTCTCCACCAACTAGATATTGTCGAAACTTGGTCAATGCATGCATTATGGCAAGCATTTCCTTGTCATATATAGAGTATAAACTTTCATTGTCTTTCAATTTCTTGCTTTGAAAGCGATAGTGTGACCATTTGAAATATCCCCCAACAATTTTTTCCAATTTTTTTGCAACAACACATCACCCATTAGCGTTAGCAAAACCAAAACCAGCTGAGGAAAGTAACCCTACACCAAGAATGTTCACCAAGATCCGAATGACGAGAGAGGTGATAGCATATGGCGTCGGGGATCGGTAGCTTGTAAAAGAGAAATAGCTGGAAAGTACAATGAGAGACAGCTTAGCCGATCAGAATGAAATGAGATGCAAACTTGACCACTTATTCAGCGAGAGTGTATTACAAGAAATGAACAAGACGGCTCAACCGATCAACAATATGTGAGATGCAACTCGACGACTTATTCAGCGGGAGTGTAATACAAAGTATTGAAAGTAAATGTCTGGGCGGCTTGCCCACCCCTTCCGCTTGTCCAGTGGGCAGTACAGGAAAGTAAATTGCTGAAAGTAAAAGACGGCGAGGCCCGTCTCTTCCACTAAGAGTGGGAATACAAAGTAAAGTGCAGAAAATAGAATGACTGAATCAGTACTATTGATAACAGCCTTACAATATAAAGTAATCTGCAGATTACAAAGTGTATAAGCTATCCAATCCACTGCAAAATGATGTTAGATGATCTTCAAAACTTCACAAGCTTTACTACTCAGGAAACAAGCCAAAATCTGAACTTTCAACAGTCTGATATAAAAAACCAGCGAACATAAAATGCAAACCAGCAAGCATGAATCACACCAAAATGCTCATAACTCAATGTAGACACCTCCGAATGACATGAAACCAGTTGCAAATGAAGCATAGGAGATAGGCGTCCAAGTTACAACCAAGAAACAACATCAAACACCTCAGAATATTTTATGCACGCAATCCAATGCAATGACAAGCAAAGTACAACCTCCTTGAAGAGGGCGACCAACAAGATAAATTCAAGGAGCTCTCGAAAAATTCTAAAAAACTTGCAAGGAGGGGCACCTAGGATGGTAGAAATGATTTAGCCAATGCTCAAAACCACAGAAAAATCGAGCAAAGAGCCACAAGCAAAAGCATTAGCTACCACAACACCGGAAGAACCAGCCGAACCCCACAAAACTTGAGCTTTGAAATATCTTCATCATAATAAGCTCAATCGCTTGATTGAAGAACAGCCACAAAGCTTCGACTCGTGCTATCTTGCAAGCTACGAAATCCCGAGGTTGCTAGGAAGTATGCTTTCCTCAGAGGCAGTGCAATGCCAATTTGACTGGCAGCACATTTTAACGCCAATTAGGGAGTGCATCGAGATTGACATTCACATTCACCTTACTTTGATTTGCATTTGAGTTACATTTGCCTCCTTCACCAAGTCGTCCAAAACATGTGAGAGATATTACTTTATGAAAATGCAAATATAATCATAAAGTAGGCGTCCAAAACCTCTAAGTAAAAACATTATAATTTGCAACTATATCATAACATGGGCGTCCAAAAGTATTTAAGTAAAACACTTTATAAAAATAACTTCTCTCCACAGTAGGCATCCACCATGCCTTAGTCAATTATTCCACTTAAAATATTATTTCATCAAATATCAAACTTGCCAAAATAAGCACCTCAAAAGCTAGAGACCAAACTGAATATATTGCCCTACTAAAGATGTAAATATATAAATAAATCGTCAGTCTGTTTCTCAGCCTCGTCAGAGCTCTTAGACACTCCAATCCGATCTTCCCCCCCAAATCTGAGTCTAATTCCTCCCAACCCGTGTCTCTCCCCATTGTCTCTTTACCCTTTGTTGAGGGCATTTCTCACAAAATCTCCAAAATTCTCCTTAAGAAAGGCTTGCGTTGTGCTTTCAAACCTTGTGTCACCTTAAAGAATCGTATCCCTCCTCTCAAGGACCCTAGAAACAACTTTCATGACTCAGGGGTCTACAAAGTTGTCTGCTCTTGTGGTGTTCCTTATATTGGTGAAACGGGTCGCGCATTCAACACCAGAATCAAAGAACATGCTGCTGACATTAAGCACGAACGTGTCCTCAAATCCGCCCTGGCTGAGCACTCCTCTTCCTCAAAACATCACATTTGCTTAGAAAGTACTCAAATCTTATTCAAAGAAGAAAACTTCTTTAAGAGGAAATTGAAGGAAGCCATAGGAATCATCAACCATCCCACCAACCTCAACCGTGATGAAGGTTGGAATCTTAGCCTCTCGTGGCGCCCTCTTCTTTTAAACTTACAAAACCACCATGACCCCCATTCCTAATCCCTTCCTTCGTCCCTAGACCTTTCTTCACACCGTGTTTCTTTCTTTCATTAGCTCTTCTCCCTTGTCCTTCACCTTCTCGGGCCTTCTTTCCTTCTTTGTTCTCCTATTTTCTCCCTTCTCAAATTTATCTTTCTTCTATCATGTCCCCTTTGTGCTCTTGAATGGATTATTTTTATAATTGAATTTTCTTTATTATTTTGTGTCTGTTGTTTTAATAGTTATCATTATCAATATTAATTATATCATTAATGTTTCAACAATATACTTTATTACTACTTATCAATTTTATATACCTTTGGTCATCTCATTTTATTGTTCTTCTCGTTTCCTTTCTGCTTTCGATGTTAATAGAATTCAAAATTTAATTCCCTTTCTTATATTTCTTTAGTGGTTTAACATACATTATTTACAATATTAAATATAACATTAATATCAATATTATAATATCTCTTCTCTTACCAATGCGTTCATTCTTTTGCTCTTTCCATATCTATTTCCTCCCGTTTTTCCATCTTTTGATTTCTCACTAAGTGGTCGTCCTTAAATTGGTGTTCGGGCTTAAATAGTTACCATTAACAATATTAATTATAATTATAATTATAATTAGAATTCTAATTATAATTATAATTGATATTATAATTAAAATTATATTGGTGTTCTAATTAGAATTAAATTAATTAATTAGAATTATAATTATATTTAGATATAATTATAATTATAATTAGGATTCTAATTATAATTATAATTGATATTATAATTAAAATTATATTGGTGTTCTAATTATAATTGATATTATAATTAAAATTAAATTGGTGTTCTAATTAGAATTATATTATAATTAAAATTATAATATTGTGAATGTTTTAATGAATTATTATATTATTGTTCAATATTATCATTTATCTTTGCTTTCCATTTCATATATTCCTCTTTTGTTCATTTCTTATCTATTTTCCTCTTTTTTGTCAATTTGATTTCTTATTATATTAATTAGAATTCTAATTATAATTAGATATAATTAGATATAATTATAATTATAATTAGAATTCTAATTATATTTAGATATTATAATTAGAATTAGAATTATAATTAAATTGGTGTTCTAATTAGAATTATATTATAATCAAAATTATAATATTGTTAATGTTTTAATGAATTATAAAATTATTGCTCAATATTATAATTTATCTTTGCTTTCCATTTAATACATTCCTCTTTTGTTCATTTCTTATCTTTTTTCCTCTTTTTCTATTCTGATTTGGGCTTAATAGATACCATTTTTAATTCCTCTTTTGTTCATTTTTTATTGTTCTCTTTTGTGTCTTTCATTTTTCGTTTTGCTCCTTTTTATCCAATGTTTCTGTTTGTTTTTCCTTCGTTTTTTTTTTTTTCTCTCGTATTCTTCCTCTCTAATTATAATCTAATTAATTTTAATTAGATTATAATTAGAACTCTAATAATTATAATTACAATTATAATTAGATATTATAATTATAATTATAATTATAATTAAATTGGTGTTCTAATTAGAATTATCTATTTGGCCTTGGCTTTGTTGTTTTTATTCATTGGTCTTTTTGTACCACTTATTTTTGATGTTAATCTCTTTTAATTATTAATTGAGGTTACAAAAATTGTTTCATAGCTTCACTATATGAATTATCTATAATTTTATAGTAAAAAATTTTAACCTTATTATTTAATATTACATATCATCTTAGTTTCCGTTTGTTTATCTACTTTTCAATTTCTCTCGCTTGTCTCTTGTTGAATTTGCTCTAAGTTGTAGTCCTCTCTCAATTGTTTGGTGTCTTTCAATTTTTGTTTTGCTAATTTTTGTCAATAATTTTTCTCTCTTATATTTTTCACTCTTATATTTTTCTCTCCTATTCTCTTCCTCTCTATTTTTTCAATTTTCTTACCTTACCTCTCTTATCTTAGTCTTTGTACCCATCTCTCTCCTCAACCTCTCACTTCTCTTCCTTTTAAGCAAAGTTAAGTCTGCATCTAACCATTTCTCATTTCCTGTGCTCTCTAGCATCCTGATGATGGATCACTGAGTGTGATCCGAAACGTTGATGAAAAAAGCTCTAACACAATCAAAAATCCAGAAATTAACAATCTTCAGCACTATGGATTGTGGAAATCTAATAGCATTTATAGCTATAGTATCAAACTATAACACCTACCAGAAATAGCACTGAAAATAACACTTACTATAAATAGCATCGCTAAAAATAGTAAGTGTGTCCAAATGCATTTTAACCATATTCTGAGCAACCATTGTAACTTACTAAAAATAGTAAGTCCGGAAAAGTTACCTATTTTAGTTGCCTGTCATACCACTGCGAAGCTCACTGAAAACCCAAAAAGAATCCAGAAACCAATCCGTAAAACCCCAACATTCAAACCCCCAAAAGTGCCAGAGTATCCTCCTAGAAAATAGGAAACCCTAATTTCAGACGCATGTCATACCATCCTGAAGCTCTCTGAAAACCCAAAAGGAATCCAAAAACCAATCTGCAAAACTCCAACATGTGAACTCCTGAAATCACAAAAGAAAACCTCCAAGCAGCTGGAAACCCTAATTCTACATCTGACTAGCCTTCGGGCTTCCAGAAATAGGCTATCAAACATAGAAGAGCGTATGGCTAAAATGGGGACATTACACCATTTTGCATCAAGTCTGCCCCGATTCCTTCTCCCGATGCGTCGCATTCTAGTTCAAAGGGCTGATTGAAATCTGGTAGGGCAAGAATTGGACAAGTGCTCATGATCCCCTTCAACTTATCAAACACCTGTTGTGCCTCATTTGTCTATTTAAATGCCCCCTTCTTGGTTAGACTTGTTAAGGGGGCCCCAAGTTGGGAAAACCCTTTAACAAACCTTCTATAATAACTACACAACCCATAGAAACCACTTAATTCTGTGAGGGCCTTTGGTGGGGGCCAATCTCGAATGGCTTGAATCTTCTCTTGGTGCACTTGAACTCCTTTTGCACTAGTGATGTGACCCAAGTATAGAATTTTGGTCATACCGAACTCACACTTAGATGCTTTGGCATATAAGGATTGTGCTTCCATGATTCCCAAAACTTCATCCAAGTGCTTTAAATGATCTTCCCATGTCTTACTATATATGAGTATGTCATCGATGAACATGAGCAAATTTTTTTATAGTTGCTTATTAAATATGTGATTCATACAAGATTGAAATGTGGCTGGTGCATTGGTCAAGCCAAAAGGAATCACCAAAAACTCATAATGGCCAAAATGACAATGAAAAGCGGTCTTATGGATGTCCTGTTCTCGAACTCCTATTTGGTGGTAGCCAGACCTTAAGTCTATCTTTGAGAAATAAACTACACCATGTAATTCATCCAATAGTTCATCTATCCCGTGGATTGAATACTGATTTTTCATTGTTTTCTTGTTTAAGGCTCGATAGTCAATGCACATTTGGAGAGTTCCATCCTTTTTCTTTACCAACACCACGGAAGATGCGAATGGTCTAGAACTAGGCCGTATATGTCCCATTTCTAGTAACTCTTTGATACATTTCTCAATTTCATCCTTAAACTTCTTGCAGTGCCGGTATGGTGTGGTGATGACAGGCTTTGCACCCACTTCTAACTCGATGGTGTGTTCAAATCCTCTATTTGGTGGCATCCCTGGTGGTATGTCCCCAAAAACTAGACTACGCTTATCCAAGCTTGGTTGTAAGTCGTCATGATGATACTTAGGCTTGTTGCTCAATGATTTGGAGAAAACAAGACATTGTGCAGCCCAAGCTATATCTCCATGCCTAAATATGCTCTCCATCCTTTTGGCTGATACCACTCGAGGAGCTCCATGGGATAGTCCCCTAAATACCACTTTCTTACCATTCACTTTGAACTGAACTCCATTGTTTGAAAGTTTTGTGAGTACTTACCAGTGGACATCATCCATTGGATACCAAGTATAGCTTTGGTATCACCCAACTCCACAACATAAAAATCATCGGTGACTATGTAGTCACCAATTGAAAATTTCAATTTTGGTACCTTTGTTGAGCAAGACATTTGGTAGCCATCCGCCACCATCACACTAAACCCTTCATGTTCAACTGTTTGAAGTCCTTTATTGGTGACCAAGGCTGAATCGATAAAGTTATGAGTAGCTCCGCTATCAATTAGCACCATTATCCTTTGTCCATGCAATCTACCACGAAGTTTAAAGGATTTAAATCTTGGAGTTCCGCTCATAGTGGCAATTACACCACCTTTTTTTCTTTAGGTGGGGACTCCTTTACCCTTGGTGGTTCTTCCTCTGTTTCATCTTGCTCGCTACTTAGATCAGATTTGTCTTCTTCATAACCATCGGGCACAACCTCGATATAATGAACCTTTCCCTTGCCAAGGCATCTATGTTTTGGTTCCCAGGGTTCTTTGCAAGTAAAACAAAGTTTCTTCCTCCTTAACTCTTGTCTAGTTTCTTCATCCATCCAGTTCTTCTTTGGCCATTCCTTTGGGAAAGGTTGTCCTTGGTACAGACATGTGTCCCACAGTTGCGAGAAAGGACCACAACAAATTTGATGGAAGTAATTGAGAGGCGGTTATGCTTCTCAAGTTATCTATCACAGATGAGATGCTTCCAAAGGTTCCTTCAAGCAAGACCTCAACTAAGATTTGGAAGCACTTGCGAGATCTGCATGAGATGTTAGACAAGGGTAGGGCCTTCTTCTTGAAGGATATGTTATTCTTGATCATGATGGACGATAAGATGTCTTTGCAGGATCACTTGATGAAGATCAAAAGACATTCGCGATCAGCTAGAAGCAATAGGTTGCAAGATGGAGGAAGACGACATTGTGGTTATCACACTAAAGAGTTTACCACGCTCATATGAGCACTTTATTGATACTCTTGATATCACTTCTACAACAGTTGACCTGAAGTTTGGTGACTTGTGCAACAAACTCTTGTAGTAGGACAAATGGAAGAAACAGTTTGGCAACAGTAGTGATACACCCACTGTTGAATAGGCCTTTGCAGCCAAGGACAAGGGCAAAGGCAAGTGACCTCAGAAGAAAGGTCAAGGGAGTTCTAATGATTCTTCAAGGAATCTAAAGACTATGGCATGTCATTATTGTGGCAAACTTGGTTACATGAAGAAACAATGCAGAAAGATGTTGGTTGATCAGAAATCCAACCAAGGAGGGTCTCAACCAAAGGCCCATGTTGCAAAACATTATGAGTAGGAGTCTACCTTCTTTGCATTTATGGCCAAATGACTAGTAGATCACGCCAAGTCCTCGGCTTGGTACATTGATTCTGGGGCATCCAGACATTTCACTCACAAAAAGGATTGGTTCGTTGACCATACAACTTATTTAAATTCATTGATCTTTGGTGGCGATGAGTATACAGTGGTTGGTAAAGATAATGTCCAATTCACATATGGAGGAAAAAATCTTCTTTTCCTCAATGTATACAATGTACCAAGAATGGAGCTCAATTTGCTCTTAGTGAGTCAGATTATGCACCATTGTCCTAAGTTGGACTTCATCTTTAGCACACACAAGTGCCACATAGTTGACAAGGAGTCCAAGCAAACTATAGCAGTTGGCATTGAAGACCGTGGTTTGTATCGACTAGTTGACACTAGAGAGGTTCAGGAGCATGCATTGGCAACCAAGAGTTCATTTGCGATCAGTACTCTGTGGCATCAGCGTTATGGGCATCTCAACCTATCCTATCTCTCTCAGTTGGCTCGAGAGCATATGGTGGACGGTTTACCTGACATCCAACAACAAATTTAGGGTGTTTGCAGAGCATGTTAGGCAGGGAAGCAACATAGATCTTTGTTCTCAAAAGGACGGACTTGGAGAGCTCACAAAGTCCTTCAGAGGAAGCATGGTCTAGGAGGAAAGCAGAGGTCTCCTCTAACATTGAGAGTATTGTAGATCAGCATTTGAAGGCTAAGGACTTAGGTGTTCATCTCCCATTAGTTACACTTAAAGGGAGGGACTCTGATGATTCCGAACATGTGGAATCCCCCAGGCACATACCACCAGCAATACCAGATGATCTTCTTCAGGAGAACCTGGAAGAGCATCCATATGAAATAGTACTAGATGGTCCACAACATGATGCTCATGTTGATTTGGATAGACAAGGTTCGACAATGAGACCTAAGTGGTGGGAAAAAATCGTTGGTGATGTTCGGGATGATGAACTACTTGAGGGTCGATCATCCAAAGGCAAGAACATACACAACACTGTTAATTTTTCTCTTATGGCTAACATTTAGGGTGTTTATGAACCACGAGACTTTGCAGAGGCGACAAGTAAACCTAAATGGGAGAAGGCCATGGATATAGAACATCAGTCTTATAAAAAATAAGACTTGGATCCTTTCAAATCTTCCTCCAGGGAAGAAACCCATTGGTTGCAAATGGGTGTACAAAGTCAAGTACAAAGTTGATGGTACACTTGATAAGTACAAAGCACAATTGGTGGCTAAAGGGTTCTCGTAGAGAGCGGGTATTGATTATGATGAGACCTTTGCTCCTATAGCAAAGATGAGCACCATTCGGTTAGTTCTAGCCATGGCAGCACAGTTTGGTTGGAAAGTCCATCAAATGAACGTCAAGAGTGCCTTCCTCAATGGTGATTTAGAGGAAGAAGTGTACATGACACAACCTCAGGGTTTTCAAGTTACAGGGAAGGAGCATCAGTTTTGTGGACTAACAAAAGCCCTTTATGACTTGAGGTAGGCACCCAAGGCATGGTACATCAACATTGATAGGTATTTGGGGCAACAGGGATTCCAACGCAGTCCTTCAGATCCGAATCTATATGTCAAGAGAAAAGGTAATAACATCATCCTTCTTGTCATATATGTGGATGATATCATCATTATAGGTAGTGAGGAGCATTTGATTGAGCAAATCAAATGTAATTTGTGTCACACTTTTGACATGACAGACTTAGGCCTCTTACATTATTGCCTAGGTGTAGAGGATTGGCAAACAGCTGGTGGTATTTTTATTTCATAGTGTAAATATTATAGGAGTTTGCTAGATAAGTTTAGAATGACAGATTGCAAAATCGCGTCTACACCCATGGAGAAAGGGGTGAAGCTTTCAGCCAACACAAACTCAAAGGTGATTGATGAGTCAACTTTCAGGCAACTAGTGGGAAGCCTTATCTATCTTACAACCAGTAGACCTGATTTGAGTTATGCTGTGAGTTACATTTCCCGTTTTATGACAGCCCCAAAGGCAGAACATTGGGTTGCAGGGAAGCAGGTACTGAGATATATGAAAGGGACACTTGACTTTGGCATTCTATATAACAGAATCAAAGATCCTAGGCTGGTTGGGTTCATAGATTTAGATGATGATAGGAAGTCCACTTTTGGGTATGTTTTCAGTCTTGGCACGAGTGCAGTCACATGGACTAGTAAGAAGCAGCAAGCAATAGCTCTTTCCTCGACTAATCAGAATATCATGGAAATGTTAAAGCAACATGTGAGGCAGTATGGCTTCGATTGATGCTTTCAGACATGCAGATGTCTCAAGCAGGGTCTTCACCCTTGTTTTGTGACAATCAAGGATTGCTAAAGCTTGCCAAGTATTCAGTCTTCCACGAGCATACCAAGCATGTAGAGCTACATTGTCATTTCATACGGCAACTTGTAGAAAATGGATTAGTAATGTTGCAGTATTGTCCCACTGACGACCACATTGCAAACATTCTAACCAAGTCTTTGAATCTTGACAAGTTTGTAA
Source organism: Sequoia sempervirens (assembly GCA_007258455.2). Classification (NCBI taxonomy): domain Eukaryota; kingdom Viridiplantae; phylum Streptophyta; class Pinopsida; order Cupressales; family Cupressaceae; genus Sequoia; species Sequoia sempervirens. Next base: position 2,912 of record VDFB02007394.1, on the reverse strand, counting down.
AATTTCGGGATAAGCTTGGTGTAGTTAATAGATTGACCATTAAGGGATGTTAATGTTATAGCAGCTCGGTTGATTCTTCCAGCTCACTTCCTTCGAGAATGTCTCAAATTGAATATAGCCGTTGGCTATTCAATTTACCTTTATTATTTTGTGTCTCATGCTTTGGCCGACATGTATAATTCGAAAATCATAAAAGACATTTACTATGCTAGGCCGACCTCATTAAAAGGATATGAGATCTTGTAAGAGGCCGACATTAAAGACTTCGGTTCCTACATATTCACAGCTTAGTTGATCATTTGAGTGTCGGAAAAAGAAAGCTCTCTCCAGATTCTCGTTATTCTCTATCAAGTGCGAACAGGTTCTAGTTGTGTACAAGAGACTACATACCATCTCTATCGATTTGAACTCGTGTCAAGGTGCAGAACTAAGCAAAAGATCAGTGCGAATTCACCTGAAATCTGAGTGCGCATTCTCTGGTTCAGTGATCTCATACAAGTGCGAACAGGTTCCAGATTTAATTGCGAATTTACCAGTTCGGATCTGTAAAGCGTTGTCAAAGTCTGAGAGTTGAAGACCACAGTTGCTAAGCAAACATTATTAGATCTGCATTCTATTTTTTCAGGTGTGATCTAGAGCTTGATATCTGTTACTGGTCTTGTGTTAGACCTTATTGTATTTTGTAAATCTACCACTGTTGCATCAAATATAAGAGAGATCTTTGTTGCTGGGTTTTTTCTCCCTCAAGAGGAGGGTTTTCCCAGGGTATATACTGTGTTATTTTGTCTGATTTCAACATAATTCTCTGTGCATTTACTTCTGATCACATAATTTAACATGGTATCAGAGCGGGTTTGAGGATTGTGATCAGATTGCCATGGATTGAGGATCGTGATCAGACTATTGCATTTGCTCAGTTTGTCAAGATGGTGATTGAATGTCCATGTTAAACTGAAGCATTCTTTATCAGTGTCGCATACATCAAGGAAGCTATCGAGGCCTTCTTTATGTTGTCCGATATTGCTTATGGCCCATCTGAAGTGAGGTCATCTCAATCATCTCTCCTTCCACGGTTGGCTAGCTATAGGCTCATAACTGAAGGAGCGATCGCATTCTTGTCTCACATTCCCGTCATCACTGTTTGAGATCTGTCTGCAATCAAGAGTCTCCTTGTCACTTGTTCGGGGAAGTTCCTCAGATCTATGCAAATCTTGTTTGACGTCACCAGGAGGGCGACAATCATAAGTCGAATGTTGGTAATCTGCGAATGATGGCAGAGTGTCGCCGGCCAAAGCCATCAGCCCTATATCTCTTGATTGGCGTTACATTCATTTCACTTGGTGATTGATCCGCAATAAGTTCAGCAAATGAGAGTGTAAAGATACCTCGCCACTCTTGCCCAAACCGGTTGTGAAAGACAAGTCTCTCCTGCAGCTGTTCCTTTTTTAAAGCGATTGAAGGCTGAACAGTATTGAAGTCTTGGAGCTTATCTGCGAGGATGCACAAGACTAATTGGGATCAATTGAAATAGATCTGAAGAATGCTATTAAGAGATAAGTATTCCTTGATTGTTTCCTAGGCCGAAATTCAATTTGCTATATTGTGCAATCGTTGTTTTGATCTTGTGTGTAGAAAAGATTGTGTTGTCCTTCTCTTGATTAGTGATCCCTGATTGAGATCCCTTGTTTCTCTCTTTCTTTCATTTTGAGATCTTCAATATCATTCTCTTGGTGCATAGTCTATGATGTTGCCTTGAGAGGCCTGATCTTATATGCCGGCTGCATATTACATCTAAGAAATCTGAGTTGGACAGATTCTATTTTTTTTGTGTTGAGATTAGCGTTCTTGAGAAGAAAGAGTTATATCAAAATTATATAAAGATAAGTTTCTTTATCCCTTTAGTATGATCTTTTGATATATATTTCTCTTTCAAAATGATTTACTTATTCATGTTCTAACATTATGCATAAATTCTTATGTGTTCATGCTATAATCTGAGATAGTAAACCTTGTATGATATTTCTTTGGATTGTCATATGTGATAATCTCTCTCTAAAATGCTTCCAAGACAGATTTAGGAGCAAGAAGGAGATGAGAGACTGCTTAGTGATGAAAAGCTTGAGGCATCTTGTGAGGGAGTCATGCCGACCAAAGAAATGTTCATACAACTTGCAGCCATGAGACTGAGTTAGTGGCTAGAGGGAGTTCACTTCCAGAAGTCTTCTTTGCAATCTCTGAAGTAGGAATCAAGAGGGAGTTCAGTGACTTGCTGAAGTGAAGATTGCAATGTTGTGAGAATAGAGTGTTCTGAGAGGACAGCCCGTACTTAAAGATGCAAATGAAAGCATTGAAGAAGTACAAGGCAAATTTCATAGCTCGTGGGTTTTCACAGAAAGAGGGAGTTGTTTATGAAGAAACATTTGCTCCTGTTGCTCACTGTTTCGAGGTTCATGGGAAGAAGTCACATGTTGGCAAGCTGAAGAAGGCCTTGTATGGTCTTAAGCAGGCTCCTCGTGCATGGTATGAAAGGATTGATCAGTATCTATCAAGCTTGGGTTTCTTGAAGAATGATGCTGATTCAAATCTCTACTTCAAGGTAATCAATGGTGATGCATTAATTTTTGGTTTTATATGTTGACGATCTGATCCTTACTGGAGAAGATCACCTGATTCTTGAGTGTAAGAAGGAGTTGACTTCGGAACTTGAGATGAAGGACCTTGGGCTCATGCATTACTTCCTTGGTTTAGAAGTCTGGCAGAAGTCAGATGGTATGATTTTAAATCAAGGGAAGTACACCATTGATATACTTAAGAGATTTGGCATAATGGATTGCAAATCCATGTCTACTCCTATGGAGACCAATCTTCATAAATTGAAGGAGGCTGCAGCTAGTTCAGATTTGGTCGATCCT
>VDFB02007392.1:11183-31849 GCA_007258455.2 Sequoia sempervirens | reverse complement strand
TGATCTGTCCTTTGATGGCTTTTCTATCTACGTACTCTATGTCAAACTCACTTAGAATCTTTACCCATTCAATAATTCTTTTTGTTAGAGTTTCCTTTTCTAATAGGTAATTTAGTGGATCTACCTTTGAAATCAACTTTAATTTTTTGTTTAAGATATAGTTTATCATCTTCTATGTCATAAATATAATAGAGAGAGACACTTTCTATGGGTGAGTAGTTCAACTCATAGCCCACTAGTGTTCGACTGATGTAGTAGACCACTCTTTCTTTGTTATTATAATCTAGTTGTGCTAGGAGAGCTCCCAATGTTGTTTGTGTTATAGACACATAGAGTATCATTTCTTTGTTTGGAATAGGTGGCATCAAGATTGGAGGAGTGAGTAGGTACTCTTTGACTTGTTGGAATGCTTGGTCACATCAACCATCCCACTTGAATATGATGTCTTTGTGTAACAGATGGGTGAACAGATGCCACCTATCCACCAGTTGTGTGATGGATTATAATTTCCCTTGTAAACTTCTTAGCTACTTTAATGTCTTTGGTGGAGGAATCTCTTGTATGGCTTTTACCTTTGCAGGATCTACTTCAATGCCCCTTCTTGATACTGTGTACCCTAGTAGCTTTCTAGATGTTACTCTGAATACACTTTTTCAGGTTGAGTCTTAAGTTATATTTTTTTAGCCTATCAAACACTTTTGCAAGGTTGATTAGATGGTCTTTTGTTTTGATGGATTTCACTAATATGTCATCCACATAGTCTTCCATAGTTGTATGCAGCATATCATGGAAGATCATAGTTATCACTCACTAATAGATTGCCCCTGCATTTTTTAGAATGAATGGCATGGCATTCTAGCAAAAGGTCCCCTAGGCACAAGTGAATATTTTTATCTGATTATACCCAGAGAAATCATTCATTAAGGAGAGAATTTCATGTCCTGTTGTTAGATCCATGATCATATCAATACTTGGCAAAGGGGAGTCATATTTTGGGCAAGCTTTGTCCAGTTCTTAGAAGTCTGTGCAAATTGTTATGCCCCTAGTGGGCTTTGACACTAGTACTAGATTCAATATCCATTTAGGATAATCGATTGGTCTAATGAAGCCCACATCTAGTAATTTCTTTAGCTCTACTTTTACTAACAGTGCTATTTGAGGATTCATTTTCCTTAGTCTCTACTTGATAGGTCTAGCTCTAGGAAATACAGCCAAGTGATGTACAAATAATGTTGGATCTAGTCCTAGAATTTCTGTATATGTCCACACAATTTTTATCTTCCTTTCAATGATGAATGTTGTGAAGTTCACTTTCTCTTTAGGATCAAGTGATGCTACATGGTATGTGATCTTTGGGTTCTCTATTGTTCCAAAATTGATGGATTTTGCTTCTTCAACTAGGAGTGTTGAATTCTCTTGATAATCAGAAATAGGGAGATTTAATCCTCCATCTTTGGGTGCCTTAAAGAGGTTTTCACCTTAGATTTGTCCTTTATTTTCTTCTTTTCAGGATCTGCTAGAGCCACATTATGGTTTTCTCTAGGGAATCTTGTTTTGATTTTTACATTATCTTTTTCAATTTCGTGACTAGAGGACACAATCTCCCCACTGAAGTACACTTCATGTGAAAGTTCCATGAAGAATCCTACTTTATGATCTCCTACTAGTATAACAGTTTGAAGTCCCATAAACTCTATGATTACCTCATTGTTCTAGAATTGATCCAAAATAGGTGTATGTTGTTGTTGGTCCCAATTTATCAATTGTGGGTAGCAAAGGGGTAGGCTATCATCATTATCTGCAAAGCTTACAATTTTTTTTGAGATGGTTAATATAGCTATGACATCATTTTACCATTAAGTATCTAGGTCATCGTCATTAGAAGCGAAGGAATTGCATTCAGTGGCATCCCACTCATACATGTTAAAGTTTTTTTCATAGGTATGGTCTTTAGATATAATTTTTCTAAGTTAGGTAGGGCCTATACCTATGTCAAAGTTTTCAAATGGGTCTTCAATTGGTAAATCAAAGTCTATACGATGGTAAATATCCAATGTAGTAACATCAGTAGAAGGAGCTCCTTTCTTGAAAGAGGTATGTCCAATTTTTGGAGTAACCATTTCTATAGAACCATAAGCTAGTCCCATGTTCTTTTTTCTTTGTTCCACTATGATGGGCTCCCATCTACATTATTTGTGTAGCCCAAGGCCACCTATTCCAATGTATCCCATTTGTTTAGCTAATTAATAGCCTTTACTACTAGGACCAATTAGAAGGGGTTGTGGTTGTTCTAGTTCCTCTTGTTCCTCTTTGTATATCATGGCCGACAAGTCTTCTTTGAATATCTCCTCATCCTTCATATCTCCCCACTTGGTAAAAAATTGTGGGTTTGGCTATCATTTTTATTGTTTGAACATTTTTGATATCCTTAAGTCCTCCATAAACCTTGGGTGTTGGTGGAAGCATTCCAATGCAAAATGCTTGATTGAAGGGGTTGTGGTTGTTCTAGTTCCTCTTGTTCCTCTTTGTATATCATGGCCGACAAGTCTTCTTTGAATATCTCCTCATCCTTCATGTCTCCCCACTTGGTAAAAAATTGTGGGTTTGGCTATCATTTTTATTGTTTGAACATATTTGATATCCTTAGGTCCTCCATAAACCTTGGGTGTTGGTGGAAGCATTCCAATTCAAAATGCTTGATTGAAATGATAATTTCCATTACCTTTGTCAAGTACTTGAACCTTGGTTTCAGTTTTTGGTTGTTCAATTATTGTGGTCTTAGTTGAGGTTAATGATAGTGTGGATGGTTCAACATAGCAGAAGGAGTGGAATGATATGTCATTGTTGGGTATATGCTAGATTTTGTTATATTTCTCCTCCAATTTTGCACAATAATGGAAGGGTTCAGGATCAACATATAATGTAACCTCCTTTCCTTCATGAGGAAACTTTAGACATTGGTGAAATGTTGAAGGAACCACTTGTAGTGCATTAATCCAAGGGCATCATATAAGAAAGTTATATAGTAGCTCAAGTTCAAGTACCTGACATGTGATTTTTATGGTTCCAGCTCCAATCTGTATAGGAAGCCTAATGGTTCCTTTTGAATTTATTTTGAGGTCATCATAGGCCCTTATAGTAATTAGTTTTCCCTTGTCAATTCCATCATCAAAATACCCTAGTTGTTTAACAAATTTTAAGGTACAAATGTTTAAACCTACACTATTATCTATCAATACTCTTTTGATCATGTGTTTGTGGAAACCAACCTCTATATAGAGGGCTTGGTTGTGGAACAACTTCTGCAGAAGGTCTTTCTTGAAAAAGACTAAATGATGATTGGTCATGATTTTTCCAACCATGGCTTGAAATTGATCAGGATTGAGGTTGTTAGAGACTGATGCTTCTAATGCTTTCTCTAGTATTTCCCTATGTGCAGGTGACAATTTCAACAACTCTAGGATGGAGATCAAAGTAGGAGTCTTCAATTTTTCCAAAATACTATAGTCATTTGATGGCTTAGCTATGGGTTTAGGTGGGGCTCCTTGTATTATGACTTTCCCTCGATAGGTATTTATATTACATTCAGGGTCTCTACCTTGTATAGTCAACACCTTGACCCTTGTGTCATCTGCTTGGGAGAGGCTACCTAGGATGGTGTCACCATAGGCATAGTTAGCACTGTGATAATCTTGGTCTTTCCATTTTTCATTCTTCTTAGCATGGTTCAGAATGGGATTTGTGTAGATTTGGAGATCTTTGTTTCCAAGATGATGTTCTCTATCCACTTCTCCCTTGTCAATCAAGTCTTGTATTATGTGCTTGAGTCTCATGCAGTTATTCGTTACATGTCATTTTATTTTATGGAACTCACATAAGTCCTTCTCATTGTACCATGGTGTTTTGAAGCTTGTCCTTCATAGTTTGGGTGATTATTGACCTTGATGAGGTTTTGTTGCACTAGTTTGTGCATGATTGTCTCAAGGGGTTCTCCTAATGCAGTGAGCTTCCTTCTTGGTTGATCATATTTCCTTTGTTTCCCTCCTTGATTTGTCTGTTGGTTAATGTACTTGATTGTTTTAGGGACAGCCAAGTTGATTGTTTTGGGCATTGTTGGGAGTGTAGCTCGTTTGTGCAACTTGAGGTTTGTTTTGTGATCCATTAGGATTTTGTACATTCCACACAACTCTAGCATCAACTACTCCATCATTGGTAACATTTTTCTTTTTGGCCCAAATCTTGGGTTTGTCATTTTAACTAGAAGAATTTTTGTTTGAATTATTTAGTTTAATGACTCCCCTTGCTATGAGAGCTCTCACAATGTGTAGTCCATTTTCAATAGTTTCTTCAAAGTTCGCGGGACACAACATTGTGAGTTGGTAGTTGATTTCTGCTTGGACATTGGAAACAAAGATATCTACCTATTCCTTGTCGGGAATAGGCCACTTGCATCTACTAGCTTTATGTCCCCATATTTGTAGGTAGGAGGTAAAGGATTCTCCTTAACTCTATTTAATCTTGCAGAGGTCTATGATGGTGATGTCCATTCTATATTGAATGAGAAGTGATTTAAAAACTTGGTAGTCAGTTCATCAAAACTTTTAATACCTAGTGGTAGATGGGAGAACCATTCCATAGAATGACCAGTAAGACTACATGGAAAAAGTCTCATTATGTATGAATCATTGTTTTGTATTTCCATGCAAGATACCGAGAAATTTCTCACATGTTCTATTAGATCTCCCTTTCCTTTCTATTTGTCAAACTTTGGTATTTCAAAGTTTTTTGGAAAGGGGAGCAAAGTAATGGATCAATCAAAAGGAAATGAACATATATCCTATAGGGTATAAGTCTTCTTTGGTTTTCCAATCTACATGTCTGATATATTTTAATTCATTGTTTGTAGTTGCATGTCCACCTCTATTTTTGGTGCATTTGTTTGTGGATCCTATATGTAGTAGCCTTGTTGTCTGAAAACATTCCTTTGGTCATAAGTTGGGTATGCTGGGGTATTGAACCTTGGTAACTATGTTGGGTGGAAGGAGGGTTAAGTCCCTGTTGTGTGAAAGAAGGGTTAGGTCCTTATTGAATGTAAGGAGGGTTATCTCCATGTTGAATGTAAGGAGGGTTATCTCCTTGTTGTATGAAAGGAGGGTTAGCTCCTTGTTGAATGTAAGGTGGGTTAGCTCTTTGTTGTATGGAAGGAGGGCTAGGTCCTTGTTGAACGTAAGGAGGGTTAGCTCCTTGTTGGATGGAAGGAGGGTTAGGTACTTGTTGGACCTAAGGAGGGTTAGCTCCTTGGATTTTTGTCAATTGAAACCAATTTTTGGTCAAGTGCAGCAAAAATAGAAGCAAAAGCGGCCTCTATTCAATTTTGTTTCCCAATTTCTAGATTAGTAGCAGTTTGGATGAATTTTATAGTTTTGGATAACTTTACTTGATTTGATTTGATATTTTGGCAAGTGATATCATGCAACACAATAATAAAAACTATTTGACCCTAAATTTCTACAAATTTAAGCACATTTCCTTCCAAAAAATATCAAAGTTTGTGGAAGTGGAAATGTTAAAGTCATAGTTTCCAATGTTAACTTCATTCTTAATATGACTTGAAATGTGAGCCTAAATATCTATAAACCTTTAGGGATATTGTTTTAAGATATCCTTAAGGAGTGCAAATATAGGGATCTTTTCAAGGGATTCACACTAATTCAAAAGGGATTGAAGTTTGATAATCATGTTTAATGCTTGTTTGATGTGTGCATTTTAATTCAAGCAAATGTTTGATGTTTCAAAGTTACTGAAAGATTTTGGCAATTTTGTGAAAATAGTATACACCCTAGGGATAGACATGTCCTTTTAGAATGGGCTTACTTCATTGCCCCGAAGGGATGATTTTACATGCAACATATGAAAGAGTGTTTTAATATCAACCATATGTCGGACTTGGTAAGTAACTTCTTGAAATAAAATTTTTGATGCACTACTTTCAAAAATGTTTTGGCTAAAAAGGTGGCCTCTAATACATTGGTTCTTAGTCATAAACTATGAACATGGACATCTGACACTCACCCGCTGGCCACTTAAGGCTCTTTAACCATTCTCGTTCCACTCAATGTGTGGGATTAGGTGCAGTTTGTTGTTGGCCTATATTGAAGCTACTTTCTTACAATTTTGCAACCTTTGATATAGCTCGCCAATAAACGTAATTTGAGACCTTATGAGTTCTCCAATGCAAGATGTGTCTCATAACAAGCCCCCTCTTTAAGGTAAATTTGAAATGTAACAAGTGTAAAACTAAAAAATGCTCTTCATCACCCAAGATCACCAAAAAGATGCAAGGGGAGAGGATAGACACTTCAGTTTGCCACACATGGAAGACACAGTATACACTTCATTTCAATATTCCTTTTAAGCCCCTCGAGTGGCGCTATCCAAAAAAAAATGAAATAAAGTGTGTACAAGATAATAATTTGTTCTTTTTATGTGCACTAAAGTGAAGTATTTTAGATTTTAGACAAAGAGATAGAAATATGCAAAATCAAAAAGTATTTTTCCAATATTAATGACCAATTGAAGTGTTTCTAAAGCCCTATCTTAATTGGTCAACAAAAGTAAATCAATCGTTTCCTCAACATATTGAAAGTGTTTGGTTGAAAGCAAACATTTTTTTAGAACACCAAAACAAAGTGTTTTTTCTAATCTAGAAAGCTTTGTAAAAATATTTTTTAGAGCACCAATTGAAAGCATGTGGATCTGTGGGGTTCTTTTTATAGCACCAATTGAAATTTTTTCCTAAATTAGAAAGCTTCTAAAAATTCTTTTTAAGTACCAATTGAGAAGTTTTTCCTAAGCTAGAATGCTTCTGAAAATTCTTTTTAAGCACCAATTGAAAGCATCTGATTTGTGGGGTTCATTTTAGGCATCAAATTTAAATTTTTCTAATCTAGAAATCTTCTGAAAATTCTTTTTAAAGCACCAATTGAATTTTTTTTCCTAAGCTAAAAAAGCTTCTAAAAATTTAAAACTTTGATTGTTCATCTTCCCTGCAATAAAAGAATGCTAGTTGTTTCTTGGATAAACCTATGCCATACTTCTACAAATCCTACATAAACAATGTTAGCACCTGTCAAACATTCAAACCAATCAACTGTTAGTGTTAGCAATCGAAAAATAACTTTTCAAATTTTGGATTAAAAAATTTAACAAAGCAAAGGCGAATTTTTTAAGCAAAAGCAACCTCCTTTAGTGCATTTGCAGACCTATTTTTGGAAGAAAAAGCACTCCAAAAAGTCAAGTGTGGCCATGTTATTTGAAAAAGCGGATTAGATTTTCAAAAGTGTCCCTATTAATGAATAAAAAATGAATAGAAAAGGAAAAAGTAGCCAAAAAACTATCGACTATAGTAGTAATGAGAAATCAACCGTGTGAAGTTCCTATAGCTTCTACATGAAAAATTTCTAGTTGCATTTCTAGAACTTGCAACTTCAAAATTCACTCATAAAATAATTAGTGCTAAGGATTGAGGTTCCATCGAGCATGCTAGAATGTGTAAGGGGGAAATTGATATGCATTAAGAGATCAAAACATGCTTGAATTGAAACTAATCTAATCCAAACAAAAGCTAAGATTCATGTGCATTACTCACAAAATGAAACTACGAAGAACAATGAATTCACAAAAGCAATTGAAACAAATCAAGAACAATGAATTCAATACAATGTATCTTTACCATCTCATGTTGAAGTGTGTTTGCAATGATGTTGGATCATTCATTGTACTAATCTGAAGCCTCCATTTGTGTGTAGCAAAAAGCTTCAAAGATGCGAGATGTTTGATCAAAGATGTATGTAAAAGCTTCAAAAGGCTGATTATGATTTTGGCATTACTTCATTGTGCAAAAGATGTTGATTCTTTGATCATTTTTGAGGAAGAAGATGATTGTTATATAGATTTTGTAGTTTGAAATGAGATTGTGTAGTAGAATATCCTGATCAACGGTTCAAAACCATTGAGAGGAATTAGATGGGAATAATTAGTGTATTTTGATTACGTAATCAATGCAATTGAAGAGATCATGTTGAGTGTTTAGTGGAATTGAGGAAATAGATTGAATAATCTAAAGAAATCATATCGAGCCTTCAATGGGATTGAAGAATAGATGAATCAGTGAGGAATAGATGGATTAGTTAGGCAATCAAAGTGAGCAATTGGGGGATCGTAATTTGTTCAATCATAAAAGTGGGTGAGGATAATTAATTAATTATTTTGAGTTGAATGTGCAAATCCTATTTGAATTTTATAAAAAAAGTTGTATTTGTTTGTTTTTCTCTTTTGATGATGTCTTTGAATAATTTATTTAATTATTCAAGTTTGAGGGAAAATGATTAATTAAACTATTAAGTGGTAATAATTTAATTAATTTAGGGGAATAGGGTTAATTAGTGACATAATAAAATACTTGATGTTATTTAATTAATCAGGAAGAATAAAGTTAGATTAGGACTTTATTAAATAAATTAAATTTATTTAATTGGTCATCAAAATGATGAAAGGAATTAATTAAATAATGTAATATTATTCAATTAAAAGAGGAAATTAGGGTTAAGGATGATGTTTAAAATGATTTATTTTGAGTGTGTTGAGGATGATGAGGAGAGAAACCCAAGTAAGCATCTTTATCTAATTGGAAAACAAAGTCTATGTTCATACTAAACTTGAAATAATTGAAACCAAGGTGATGCATTACTCAACACACCACAAAAGACTAGGTCTTCTAAAATTCAGAAGAAAGTTGGGATATATACATACATTCAGGAAAACCACAAATAATTATAAAATATTTAAATATTCTACTCAGTAATCTAGAAGTATGAACATATATTTGTTTTACTATGTTGGAAAGATGCCTCACAAAATATTTACAAGGATTTTACAATCTTTTGGCTAGCCAACAAAAAAGAACACATGTAGAAATGTAAAACATATATATGGATACACTCAATGATGATTGATTATTCCATTAACCAATCAATCTACAAAGGTTAAAAGTGCTATCACAAATTGTGGGATAAACCAAGATCATTACAATGGTCAAATGTTTATACCCAAAACTAGAATTTAAAACCTTGTGGCTTCCTATGAATATATTTTCTTTGCTTTCTTTGTAATTGATTTTCTTTATTAGAGTTATTCTCTTTGGTATCTCTTATGAAAATATGTTCCAAGTCTAATATACCCATGACAAGGAAGTTTGTGAGATGTAAGAGGGTCATGTCACCTAGGAAACCCTAGTTACAACATCCACCAATGCCCAATAGCCAAGTGTCTGATTGTATTGATAGAAAATATGACATAACATTCTCTGACCTACACCATACATTTTCATTGATGATTTGTGGGATTGAGTGTGGTAAAATAGAGGAATCACCCATGAAATTTGCTAAAAATGGAACCAAAAGTGTAGCACACCAAAAAAGGTTTAAAATGAGGTATGGGGTCCACAAAATCTCTTAGATCCATGCCAAAATGTCATAAAGGCCATTAGAAAATGTCCTTGGATTGAGGTTATGGTAGGTACAGTGGTGGTTGAGTGTTAATGGAGGTAGCCAAGTGTCATTCCCTTCACTTTTTCATGTTGCAAAAGTTCAACCCCCAATTGGATGCAAAAATTTGACCCAGAATAAGATACAATGTGATAAACATGCTCATGGAAGAAGTTGCACCAATATATGGCTAAAAAAATGGCTAATATGCCATGGTAGAAATTTGGGCCCTAAGCGGATAAATCCAGATCCTATCACAATCTTCTTAAGGTTTAGATGACCTCCAAACACCCACAACAGTCTATCTGTAGGAAAACAACCTCTACCAGATGCAAATAGATTTGTAGCATCCATCAAGTCCACTCAAAATCCCATCAGAAAGAGAACATATCCCCTTTATCAAATATTTGGTTCAAATAGATAATCCCACAAAACTAACTCTTAATCATTTTTTCTTGGTCCTTACCCTTTGATTTTATTAGGATTTACAAGCTCACTAGGAAAGTGTGGAACATCTACACTCAAACAACCCATTTTGAGCAATTGCAAAAATTTGGTCCTGAATAGGATAGTCAAAAAATTGGATGGCATCAACCTTATCCTTCAGGCCACCAAAACTTTGCAACATCCTGATAATATTAAAAATTCTACAAGATAAATGCTTACAAAAAAATCAATATCAATCAGACTTGTGAGGAAATGACCCCCATTGGGTCAAGTTTAGATCAAACCTTTGTCGAGTTCCTCTTCCTTTCTCCACAACACCTTATCCTTTGTTATGCATTTGCAAAAAAATAATTCATGTAAACTATGCAAGAATTTTCCCCGCATGTGAATGTATCAAAAATATGGTCGCCATCAATCCCACTGCAAAAATTTTATTTGCAAGTGAATTTCAAATATCTATGAAAAATATTGATCACATGGAATTACTCGCAACACTTAGCTTTATCAAACTTTATTAGCTTCATGTGAGTTGGAGACTTGCAACTACTTCCAACTTCACAAAGCAAATAAGATCAGTCTCATTCAAATGGAATTTTTTGCTAATGACATCAACAAAGATGATATCAACATGACATCAACAAAGATGATGTCAACATGACATCATCATTATGTCATTAGTGAACTATGGGGCCTCAAATGGGATGATGTCATCATTACATCACCATGGTATGAATTTGGGAAGTTGGACCACATCAGCCTGCAAACATTAATTAGTTGATTTGAAATTTTATACTCTTACGAAAAAATGATTGACATGTGGATAGAGTGAAAAAATCATTGGCAAATGGATATGGACAATTCACATAGAAAAACTCACAAAAGGTAGATGGGAAATTTTTTTTGCATGAAAAAAAAAATTGAATCAGATGACTGTTGGAAGGGTGAAGTTCACATAGGCATCAAAATTCTACAAGAACTATACCTAGTCAATTTTTTCATCTTTCAAAACCTGTTACGAAAATTCCTACATAATTGGACATTGCAGGAAAATGGGACAAAACTGAATGGAAGACGAAAACTTGCATGGCTATAACTTTCACTCCTTATCATACTTTTCAAAAATTCAAAAGGAAAATTGACCTAACTTTCAATACTCTACCCACTAATGCTAAGAAATTTTGACAAAAAAATCACCCATGATAGATATCTAGATTGGTTATAAATTTGGGAAAATATGTCTAAGGCACACAATGAAACACAAAAATTTGAGGTGTCAACATTGGATCTAGTTTGGGATGTGTGCCTCTTGTAGGCACAACAATAATCCAAACTCCAAGAAGACCAAAACAACAACAAAATGAGACTAACTCATGAAAGACATAAACATATATACAAGAAAAAAGAAAAACCAAAGCAACCTTTGTTATAAGGGATCCAAAAACCTTACCCTAAGGACAATTAGTGCTTTAGGTGTTGACCATGAACTGAAAACTCCAAGTAATCTCCATTTATGCTCTTAAGTAAAAATGTTCCTTGATCGTATCGTTGACTGGTTTGATAAGGCCTAGCCCATAGGACATCAAAATTTTCATGTTTTCCCTTGTCTTTTGATCTAAAATTCTACATGAGGACATCCCCAATATAGAACTCTCTTTATGGCCCTCTTATCAAAGAAATACTTCATTATTAGTTGTTTCATAAAATTCCTCACATGAGCAACCCTTCTTGTTTCTTCCAATTTGGTCAACACATGTATTCTTTGGGAGATGGCACTTTCCTCTTCCCCTTCAACCTATCACAACAACTTATACATTGGAAATTCAAGGATGACTAGTAACTTGGCCTCAATACCATACACCAATTCAAATGGGCTCTTCCCAACAACCTTTTTGTAAGTTATTCTATCTACCTAGACACCAAATTTTAACTTATCATCCTAAATTTTCTTGTTAGCATCCACTTTTTTCTAATGATGTTCATGATTCTCTTGTTGCTTGATTCAACTTGTTTGTTTCCCTATGGATGATACAGTAAAAAATGTGTTAAAGAGATCCTATATTGTGAACACATGTCAATAAAGTTAGATCTAAAACACATTGCATTATTAACAACAATTCTTGATGTCACACCAAACCTAGTGATTATGTTATTTAACAAAAAAATAGTCACCACTTTTGAGGTTGCATTCCTTGTAGGGATTACCTCTACCCATTTTGTAAAATAGTTAGTGGCCACCAATATCCACGTGTATCTATTGCTAGAATTTTCTGTTATTTCTCCTGTGAAACCAATACCTCACTATTGGAATGGATCCTCTACTAAAATGGTTGTAAGAGGAAGTGCACATGCAAATTTGAAGTTGGCTAAAAACCTTTGGAAAGCATCACATATTTTTACAAATTTGGCCACATCCTTGAATAATGTGGGCCAATAATAACCAATCCTCATAATTTTATGAGAGGTTTTTTTTGACATGCAATGTCCACCACATAATCTATTATGACATTCCTCACTGACTTTTATTGACTACTCTCCATCTAGGCACCTTAGGAGCACACCATCTAGGTTTCTCCACATTGATTGTCCTTCTAATAGAATATAACTTTGAGCCTTGAGTTTCAAAGTCCTCCTTTTCTCATTATTCAAATTAGGAGGATAATTTAGGTTCTCTAAATAAAGCATTATGTCTTTATACCAATAATGGTCCTGTAACTAACAATGGACAACAATTGGGTGAGATTTTACCTGATTTACTTTAGTAGCATTTAAATTAGCCTTAGATATTAATTTTTATCTAAACCTTGACCTCTAACCAGATTTGTTGTTTGTACCTCCATTTCATACTCTTGGATCTTGTTGATCTATCTACATATTTTCCTTGATTCCTCTTGTTGCACAAAGATGTCCTTAACAACTATATGTGGCACCAAAGTGGTGGTCTTGGCCCCTAAAAGCTAAGGTTTGAAATTTTTCACAACTTTAAAATAGAATAGGTATACTTCTCCATAAAAAAATAATTCAACTCAACATCTCTTAATGATTTTCTTAAGAAAGCTATTGGTTGTTCATAACCATCTTTATTTTCTGTAGTAGAAAAACAACAACAGTATAACAATATTGAAAATAAAATAACTAGAAAGGCTTAGAATAGTTTAGAATTTCTAGCACTTATGCCTTCTTAAGTGCATATTTTATTTATAAGAAGGAATCTATCAATTCCTTATCCCAATTGGAAGATGTTCCCTTCTCCAACACTTTATAAAAGATGTTTATTTTCTCAACAAAGTTGAGAACGAACCTTCATTGAACAAATTTTATCTTCCCAAAGAAAGATTGGAGTGCCTTAAATATTTTGTTGTTGTGAGATAAGATTGATGGATTTGACATATTTTGGATCAATCCTTACCCCTTTCATTATACACAGTATACCCAAGGAGCTTACCCTCTTCCATACTAAAAATGCACTTCTTGGGATTCGATATCCCATATTCTAAGCATCTTTGGAAGACTAACTCCAAGTGTTTGTAGTGATCATTTTGATCCTTATAATAAGTAGTTAGATCATCTTGGTAGAAAACCATTATCTCATTTATAAGACTTGAAAAACCTATATCCACGACCCTTTGAAAAATAGATCCAACATTCTTCAACCCAAATAAATTTTGAAAATAAACAAAAGTTTCCCATGGCATAGTGAAGGTTGTCTTATGCTTCTCAAAATCTTTGACCATGACCTAATTGTAACCTAAGAAGCCATCCATCATAGATGTATCAACTCTAACCTTGTCTCTCACCATAGTAAATGGTCCATACTAAGCAATGAATAATTGTCCTTGAGGGACTTGATATTCAAATTTTTGAAATACACACATAGTCTAATGTCCCCATTATTTTTTCTAACTGAAACAAAGGTAGACACCAATTCTAAATTTGATTGGTTTAATGATACCCCTTCTTTTAGTTTCGTCAATTCCTTCTGCATTTGATGAGAAACAATGGCTATTTTATGCTACTTTGATGACTAAGAAAAGTTTTTTGTCCTTTTGTTTCATAATCTTGGACTGCTATTTTATAATAGCTATGCTATGGCGGAATACCACCTGGGACACTATTGACTTAATTAATGGTTTATGTAGTTTTAAGTTTGCTAGTTTAAAACTTACTATTTTTTATTATTGCTAGTTGGAATATGGTTACTATGTTAAATGATGGCATGTGTACTAATCTGGATATTGTTTTTTGGTTCTTGTTGGTGGTGTTGTTTCCCACCTTTTTTCTGTTCCTTTTTGTCTGTTGGCTGTAACCATGGGATCAAGGCCCTTCCCTGCTTATCTAATAAAAAATAATAGGGTTAATAGGGTGTTTCTTTTTTTTGAATGTCTTTGCATTAGGCTCCAATGGAATGGTATATTGGAACAAGTCTTCTCTATAAGGTTTCAATTCTTTATAAAACCAAACAAATAATTTTTATACTTTCTTAATAATGTAATCAACATTTTATTCTCTACTAGTCTTAATTTCTTATCAATATAAATAATTTTTGAAGTTGATTCAATTCATAAGTTTATACCTTCCATGTCTTCTTCCTTGAAAGGCTTACTTCTTATCTTATAACAATCAACATTGTCAAGCATTCTTTCTAAGGTAACAAGATCTCTATGAATGGTATTGGTTTTGAGTTGGATGATTTCATTCCCAAAAAGAGTCTCCTTACCTTATTCATCCTTCTCCACCATGGGATTTTAGTCAATCTTTTAGTTCTCAAAATGATTAATGCAATTCAAAAACTCACAATTTTTTGGTCATTATTAAAGACTTACCCATTCTATATGTTATATAGAATACTAGATCTAGTTAGAATCACAACATCATACTTACAATGACAGGGAACAAAAGAAGCATCAAATTTTGAAGCTAACACAACAAGTGCATCATAAACTACAATATTTTTTCTTTCTACCTAAATGATGTTGAATGCATCAAAAGCCTCAATACTATAGCAAACAACATTCCTATACATTTTTAGCCTTCTTTCCTTTGTAGCATATGTGCCTCTAACTTGAGACACCACAAGTATTGAATCACCATGCACTTTGATGCATTTGATCCCATATTTTGAAGTCATAATTAAACCAAGAAGCAAGGCCTCATACTCTGCTACATTGTTGGTGCACTCAAAGTTCAATTTGAAGTGAACTTGGAATTTTTTCCTCAAGGGGCACTAATATTATTCCTGCATTGTTACCTTCTTTTGAATGTGTGCCATCAAAATTATGCATATTTCAAAGTCCATCACTTTCCAGATAAATATGTGAGGGAAATAAATTAGAAGCAATCCTCTTATAAAATTCATTATCATGGTAAACAATGAAGCTCTACATTAAGTTAAAAAAAAGTCATTCTTTGGTTCATTAGGATTCTCCATCATGGTCGTCATTTTATTTTCCCTATGCAATTGAACACCTTTCCCACACAATAGAATGGTGGCATAGGATAAATCCATTTGAAGGATACCACCCATTAAAGCTACCCACTTCCTAGACATTGGCATACCCCACTCAGTTGGACAATCAACTATGGTAATATCCATTGAAAAGGTTGTAGTTGGGTATGGATCAAGTTGTATTGAAATATTATTTACCATCCCAATTACATTCACCTCATGAGAATCCACGACATAGCATTTACCATAAGACTTTGAAACTTGTAGTCCTAGGTGGATCATAATTGTAATGCCCTCCCCAAGACTAACTTAATAAAATACTACAAAGCAACTAAATAAGAGAAGTAAGTAATTAAATAGAATAACTAAAGATAAACTACTTAATTAAAAACTTGTCTAATGTTATAAATTAATAAAAAATAATAATGAAGTCTTGTAGGCTCCAAACGAATAATTTTGTTTTCCTTTTTAAAATCAAACATTATTGTTCCAACTTTACACTAATTGACAACATCATTTGTATTCATCTAAATGACACACAAACATGAAACATATTATTGATAGGTTAGCAATAAATTTTCATAGTAACATAATCTTCGAGAACATCCATTTTAGTATTGACTATCTTTATTTGTTACCATTCCTTTGGGTATTCACACTTACTAACTATCTTCAACACTCTATATTAGTCTACCACCCCCATTAAATACCCATTCTAAAGATTATAACACTCATGATATCTAGATAATTAATATTATCCCTATTTATTTATTAAAGATAGAATTACCAACTTCACACTTAACATTATTGTTAGTTATATATATAATACCAAATAAATTATTACTCTCTAACAAGGACACAAATCTGAAAATAAAAGAATAAATAAAATCAACAATTTGGAACCAATATTTCTAAGAACTATTCAATTAAGGCTCTTAATGGATAACTAGAAACTAATTTTTTTTAAACTAACTTAAGAATCCATGTAAGGGATTTTACTCATTTTTCTATCTTGTTGAATGAAAAGTTCCTTCAAATTTCTCTTGTCTTCAATTTGTTGCTCCAGTTTTAAAGTAGGAGATGGTAATGTTTTAATCATAAATTTTATTAGGTTTATTGGGTTTTTCTGATTTTCTGATATGTTTTACAAATATTGTATTTATAGAAACCCTTTAAATTTTATCATCTAACTCTTTGTCTCTCATTCTTTGTGAATAGATTAGTTAAACTATTTTATGACATATTTTTATTATGAATAAGGATGTCAATGTTTTCTTAATAAATCATAATTAGTGATCTAGGTTAATGCAATTTTTGGATATATTTTTCTGAGATTCATAATTTAAAAACCCATTAAATTGTATATTTCCATAGTATGTTTATGAGTTCTTATGATTAAATATGTGAAACTACTTTTAAACAAATTGTTGTTTGGCATAGGGGCAACAATATTGTAACTTCAATAATTGATTATTTAAGTGAATTAGGATGAGTCTTTAATATTGTTTTATAAACTTCTTATTTATTATTTATATAGCATAAATACCCTAGAATATAAATTAGATAATTTATTCAAATAAAATTAAGCATATTTGTAAAATGTATGTATTAAACATTTACATAACATCCTCTACACAAAATATCTCATCAAAACTTGGATTTTTCTAAGTTAATATTATAATTTCTAAAATATAAAATAAACTAACCTTTATCCTCCCTATAACCATTTTAACAAGTAGAGTATAACACCTTCAACCATAATTTAATTCTAAATGGAAAAATATTCATAGGTTCTTAATAAATTTGCAAACCCTCACAAGACCAATATGTTTCTCTCTTGAAATCCATAGGTTGAAATTCCCAAGGTAATCTTTCTTTTTCAGCACATGTACCTATAATACAAATATCCACAAGGAAGAAAAATAATATTGGCCAATGGGATCTCCACCCAACCATAGGATTGAGATTCAATCCACCCTCGAGCTAGGGTCACATAAAACTTCCACAAAATACTTTCCACATAGGATCCACAACCAAAGTGTAATGTATAACAAACACATTACTAAACTTGACACATTACAACCACTAATCACAAGGATTCCTAGACAAGTTTACACTTTATATACTTTGCACATCTCAACATCTTGCATTCATATTTCTTTGTTTTAACACACAAATAAATGAAATTAAACTAAACAAGGTGGAAGACTCAACCAATGCAAACCCCAACACACTACTTGCAGCCACACAAGAAATTCAACGTCAAATTTCACATAGATTTTTTATAAGCAAGACCAATATGACAACAAACTCATTACATATCAACAAAGATAGATAACTAAAAGGTTAGACCTCATCAAGAAATTTTTCTATCCAACTTGAGGAAAACTCTCTCCAAGCACTCTCTTCCATTGCTCCTCCTTCACAAATATGACAAGAACTCAAAATGAAGAATGAAAACCAAAAACAATCCAAACAACAAAAGAGAGAAAATCTCCTCCTCCACACAAATAGAAAAATTAATGGAAGGGGAAAAGGAAACCACCTTTTCAACTTCCCAACCACCTTTTAACTCTATTTTTTGTCACTTTTCATAAGAGATTAATTAGAGTGGGTTTTAGACTTATAAAAGGGATTTTATGGAATAAAAATACCCCTACCCCACAAACCAATCACCTAGGGAACTTTTTAAACAAATAAGACCACATAAATACTTCATAAAACATAAAATAAGTGATCATATTAATAAAGTGACTCAAGGGACTAATAAAACAACTCTCACATACACACAACCCATACCACACAAAACAAGGTTAAATCACATGTCTGTGACAAGAACAATATTTCACAAGGACACAATAAAAGAAGTAGCTATATGACCCCCTTATCAACATTGACCAATTTTTTAACCTTTTTACTCAACCAAGAAAGTGTGTCAATATTACTCATGATTAATAATAATTAAAAAAATGACTTATGAATTAAAAATTCCAAGAATAATAGTCAACTAGAAAATTAGATCCACTAATCTACACAGTAATACTCCTTACTCATATGATGTTATAGAGTCAAGGAACAATTGAGTGAATACTATCTATTATCAAAATATCACCATTGGTGTCAATAGAATATTTAACTTATAATTCATACCACTATAAGTAAAATTGAATATCAATAATTGTCTTCATAATCACACCCACTCACATCTATGATATGCAATCACCTAACTTAATGTAATCCACTTTATATACATAATAATATTACTAATAACTGAGAATCTTGATCATTACATATTTATGTAGACAAAAAATAGAACTCACCTGACTATCACAAGAATTCACAACAACTATTAGTTAGGATTAATCAAGAATATGAACATCTTCATGGTGTAGCAAAAACTATCACTCATTCTTACTGTCCAACATAAAATAGCATAGAATATAACATATAAACCATCAACAAGTAATAGGATCAACAAGGCCACAAGGGATAGGGTATTACAATAACTTCTAATGCCATCAGATTGTTGAATGCTCTAGAATCTAGCATACAATTATGAACCAGACAACCATTTATTAGCAAATATGTATAAAATGGATCAATGTTTTTTTAGAAACAGTGCCCAAATAAATCTTGGGGGTCTCTTGTACATTTACTTTGTCTAACCTGTCTTTGGGGACAACTACAACTTCATCTAGTTAATGAAATATGGTAGGGGAATTCATACATAACAATGTTCTTTCCCTATGCTTAGGGATCCCAAACAATTATTTGATTAGAACTTGACTACGATCTTGAATCAGGTCAATTGACTGGTATGCAAGTAGAGGAGTAGAAGATGAGACTGTCACAACATTAGTATTGGGTATGAAAGATAGTATTTGATCATTAAAAGCAATTTTATTTGCATTGAACATTTTCCCAACCTCCTCTTTTTCCTTTTATTTGGGATCATCTCCAATAGTTTATTTGTTTCCCATATTACTAGTTGAAACATCAACGCCTTTTTTTGGGACATATAATTTCTACAAAGGTACATTTTTTAAATACATTTTCTTTCTTGGTGGAGAATTTCCTATAAACCTATTTTTTTCCTTTTCAAATTATATTATTTTTTCTTTTCTTTATTCAAATGTGTGGCTAACACATCTAGAGAAATTACACCTTCAACTTTGTCGTTGGCATCAACTTGCATGTTTCTTAGTTGGTAATCAATTT
This sequence comes from Sequoia sempervirens, assembly GCA_007258455.2. Lineage (NCBI taxonomy): Eukaryota > Viridiplantae > Streptophyta > Pinopsida > Cupressales > Cupressaceae > Sequoia > Sequoia sempervirens. The sequence goes on along the minus strand of VDFB02007392.1, from coordinate 12,196 downwards.
ACACTTGGATGACAACAACTTCAATGAGAGCTTAATTATCCTCATTAGAGGGATTTTCTTTGTCATACATTTTCCTCATTTGTTCCTTGAGTTGTTCAAAATATTTGTTTAGAATCTCATAGGGAACACAATGGTTTTCATAATCATTTTGAAAAAACTCTCACCCTCATAAGAATCCAATTGATTTATGTTGGCATCATCATAACATTTGAGTGTACCCTGATCCTCTTAGAATTCTTTCTCTTCATCAAGTGCAATTTCAAAAAATCACTTGGATGTATCATGAGGAAAATAGCATGTACCACATCAAAATGAATCTTGTTGAATATTCACGTGATCCTTCCTCAAGGGATCATGGGTATGTTTCTCTTGGTACCCTTGGTTTGAATTTATTTGTATTACCTATCTATCATTACCTTGAAGTCTCTTAGAGTATTCATAGTTATGAGACTTATTATGCAACCTTTGTCCCTCATTAAAATGTGTAGGAGCAAAATTATTAGCAATACCTTTTTTGTTCTTTATAATGCATCGACTCAGCTAAATTACTCTCTCAGATTGTAGCACATAACAATCGAGGGACAATGACACATTTCTACAAGTTTCCTATTTGATTTGCAATTCAACTACCCTCACATATTTCTACCATCTTTGCATTGACTGAGTTTTTGATGCAGGAGCATCTAGTGGTGTAAGGGCAATCTTGCATCACCCAAAAATGGTTAAATTTCAATTTTCTCAGTTTTTAGATTTTTTACATTTTTGGATACCCTTTTCGTCATAATGAAATTCCCAATTTATTTTTTATTTTCTATTCCTAGGTTGAAAGATATTGCAGTTTTAGTTTCTCAGATTTACACCTGAAAATCTTCCAAGTTGGATTTGAGGCACTTAGAGTTCCCAGAACAGCCCCAAAACTTGCTGAAATTGGCATAGAAAATTTCAAGTGTGTTATTGACTTCGAGACTTTTCCAATGGTTCAAACGGTTCGCGAATCGGAGTCCCAGATCAAA
>VDFB02007391.1:0-13084 GCA_007258455.2 Sequoia sempervirens | reverse complement strand
ATTTGATTCATTCTTACAATTAATGTGGTCCAAAGCATCTTGCTTGTCCTGTATATATGTATTAAGCGGTAGAGGAACGTGTCCATGGCCAAAGGCTCTGACATGATCTTTGAGAGAGCGCTTGTGCTTGAAATCTGATCCACAGCTGCAATACCAAAGCTTGCCGCAGTTCTTTTCATGAGTACGCCAGTCACCTCTGACAGCAAATGCTTTGCTGCATTTGGCACACACGAAGCGTTTGGTGCCGTGTTTGCGCTTGTAGTGTGTCTGCAATGTGCGGAAGTCCTTCAGTGGCTTTGCATTTGGATGGCGAATGTTGTTCTTGCATCCTTCTGCGCAGCAATAGCATGGAAGCCTCAGCATTGCACCACGCTCTGTTCGCCGCAGCGATTCAGGGCCTTTCCTGTACTGCGATCCATGCCCCCACAAATGCATCTGTAAATTTAATAGCGATAAAGTTTTCACAGTCCATGAGATTTAATTGACAAGTTTATGGAAAAAAACTGTGAATTTTGTAATAAATTTCGAAATACAGTATGATCTATTGTTAAGATGAGAGAAAAAAATGATATAATTCCAAAAATCAAACTCACGGTTTTAAATATAATCGAATCAATTTTATTTTAAAATTGTGTGGAAGAGTGGTGCTCTGTTTAGCTTTCAGTCTATTAAACTTTCAGGCTGTTGAAGCTAGATCTATTTAAACTTTCAAGCTATTGTGCATCTATATTTTTTGTTTCCTCAAATTTCAATCACTCTTCAAGTACTGAAATCTGAGGCACAATATAACCAGTATGTTGATTCAGCACAACTATAAAATGTCCTTTGGAGGTTTAGGAGGTTTAACTATCTTATCATTTATAGATCTATAACCTAAGGCCAAACCAGGTTTATGTTTAGTACTGTGAAGTCTTTTTTGTCATGCCTTCTGGAATAGAGATTTGAGCTTGTCTGGGGAAGAACAAAGAACTGGAAATTAAACACAGGACCATTTTAATTGTAAATACAAGTCCAGAGCAAAAGGATTGATACTGATTATCCAGAAACACAGAGATGAGATCTATCTGGGAAAACTGACATTTTTAACTGAAAGTGAGCTTAATCATCCATCATTAATGTTTTCTTTGTGCTAAAATTAAATGTTAAATTGTTGTAAATTTAGTGTGCTACTTGTAAACCCAGATTGTGAATGCATCTGTGTGTCTGTAACTATATATTATGTAGACTACAGTCACATTGCAGCATATTAAATTCCTTTATATAGAAATTATTCATACCTGGTGAAAGCATCTGTGTGTCTGTACCTATATATTATGTAGCCTACAGTCACACTGCAGCATATTAAATTCCTTTATATAGAAATTATTCATACCTGGTGAATGTATTTGTGTGTCTGTAACTATATATTATGTAGCCTATAGTCACACTGCAGCAAATTAAATTCCTTTATATAGAAATTATTCATACCTGCATGTTGTTTTGGCGATTGAAGGTCTTGGTACAGACTGGACAAAAGAACTGTGTGGGTCCGGTTAGAATCTCTGATTCTGTAGGTATCCAGTATTTCTGGTCGCCACCTTCTGACAATGGTGATCTGGATCTACACTCTTTCTGTAACTCATGGGCACTCTTAAGTTCAGGCTTCTCAGAGAATGAACTGTTAGGAGGACCTATATGCAGAGCCACAGTCACATTTTGTTTTAATTCCTCTGGATCTGCTCTCACTATCTCTTCTTTTGCTTCTTCTCTAGGAGAGATTACACTAGAAAACAATGGCAGAGCCTCTCTCAAAGGTGGTGAGTCAGGCTGCTGTGGCAGCTGATGGAAGAATAAAGTATTACTAGGCTGATTAGCAACATTCATGAGATAATTTTTTTCTCTGTTTATGTTCATAGGGACATTTGCTAGTCGCAGAAATGAATCCATGCATAGAAATTTTATTCCTGAAGATGATGATGACTTGATTCTGGGTGCCATGAAATGGGGTACTGTGCTTCTGCTCCAAAGCTCCCATTGTGTTCATTATGGCTATATCTCTTGCTATGCATTTTCTTCTTCTGATTATCCCCTCCCTCTATACTCATGTGAATGACCATCTTCACATCTGATTCCAAATCTTAAGTATGCTACTGATTTTTCTCCTCATGTCCAACAATACAGGGACAGAAAGCATTAACAATGAGCAGTAATTTGTCAAACAAAACTAAAACCCCGAGACAATCAAGAAACCTTCAAATCTTTTGTTGGTTTATTATAGATAAGGACACCATACAGAGCCAAGGCAGTTACTTCAAGACTGTGAATAGTGAACAAGGGTCTTCTAATCAGGGAAAAAGTGGGCAGGTGCTGAGTTACCAAGAATTATGAACGAATGATTCCGGCAGAACTTTGTAGACAAAAACAATGTCATGTCATTGAGTCATTGGGTAGAGTAGAATGCGGACGGGGAATACTTTTATATTTGTAATAATGATACTTCCCCTTTGGTTGTAAAATGGTGATTTAAGCAGTTCTTCAAAACCCAAGGATTCAATATTTTCATTATTAAGATGGGTAAATTTATCTGTTTTGGTTGAATAACTTACAAGTTTATGCTTTCTTTGATAATAAATGACGGGAGTATATAGTTGTATGGATAAAAACACATCATCTATCAAAACATCTTTTCAAAATTTAACTGACAAAATTAATTTATACTAGCACTCATTGAGGTGCAATACTTACGTCAATAGGCTGATTAGATTACAAACTGTCTTTTTGCCGTAAATGAGGTAAATGATCACAGACCGATTTTGTTTTGCCGTTAAGTTCTCCCCTCCGGTGTCAGATTGGAGAAGATCCCAGTGGGGTTCCTCGCATAATAGTCTATCGGCTAATTATTTAAATAATAAAGTATTCATTAAATAGAAGTATTAGTTAAAATATGTAATAGTGAATGTGAAATTAATGGAGGAGAGAATATTGTATAGTTCTCTTATTAATGCTGTTTTTGTAATTTATTGATGAACAATGATAGAAGTATATTTAGTACTAAAATTTTGTGATCTTAGATAAAATTGTATTCTATGATTTTGAGCAATTTTCTATGATCTTGTCTTTCAATTATAATCTTGTCTTATGTGAGTCTACAAAACCTGAAATTGAATTTGCTTTCCTTGACATCTATATGTATAATATAGTGTTAAAGAAGGTCTTTGCGATCTATTGTGCAGGAGTTGAAGTTTTGCACTTCCTTACACCTTGGTTAAACCCTTGTTGCTGTTGTTCACATGATCAAAAGCATACTGATATAGTATGCCTAAGATGAAGGTTGATGCTGTATTTGTTTTTCAAAATGTAGATTCAACAAGCCTCTAATTAGTGATGCTTATGGTGCTATTCCTTTGATTTCAGTTTTTCAATATACATTCTTTCTAATGATTACACATTTTTTACAATATACTTTCTTTTTACTAATGAGACCAATGACCTAAGACTTGTTTTTAAATATGAGAACTTAGAGTCTCTCAATTTGAACACTTTGGTATGCAAGTCAATGGACAATAGTTAAATTTTGTGATGAAGTCAATGTGAAATGGTCAGAAAATGATGTTGAGTTTAGATAGATAAGATAACATCAATGTCTAAATAAATGATATGTAGAATATGTGTCAAGATGGTAGCTACAATGAATAAATAGAGAAATATTTATCTATTCGTATTTTTTTCCAACTCTAAAAGAGGTTCTGTCTACTAGAACACATGTAGCTTTACACCAAAGATGTATAATTCTTTTTCTTTTTTTTTTAATCTATGACGTATATTTTGAAATCTTATAGACAGGCTATTGTTCGTACCAAATGCATTTTGTTCATGGTTGATTTTCCCGAGAGTGAAGCATCTCCTGCGTATCTGTGACATCACTGTTTGTATTTTGTTTGGGAAAAGCCAAAAGCTTCTGTAGTTTTCCTGTGGTGCATGTGTTTTAAGGCCACTCAGGTGGAGAAGTAAAGACCATTGGAGTCTCGTTTTCCTTCCGTAGCAGCAGATACAACTTTAAAGTTTTGAATGACTGGAAAGCATTGCTTCTTATCCACGACACTCTTTTTGTTTTATTAACTTAAAGTTGTTCCGCCACCCCATTTGGTAAACAGTTGTTTTATGTCGACCACCATGAATAAAAACAAACCAGAGTGTTACTAAGCACTCACGGATATAACACCTTGCCAGAAATTTCTTAATCAACAACAGACATATAAATAACTTCATCTCATTCCATTTGTTAGATCAACATTGAATCCCACTTCATATATCTTTTGGAGAAAAAGATCTTCGTACAAACCAAAAAGATAAAAACAATTCCGTGTACCGTGGCCTGCCACAAAGAAATTAAGCTAAGCTCGCCAAATATGAATCCACTCTACAGTGTTTAAAACAAAATTTATATAAAAGGCTTTGATTAAAGATATTTTTCATATTTTTATTTAAAGTTAAAATTATAAGCATGTCCATCATTAAGTTTTATTCATCTATTTAGGGTACATATAGTATATTTATTACTTTATGTCTCAAGTCATAAGATTAAGGCATGTCATAATCTTATGCTATCCTATGTCTTACTTTGGGTTATATAATCAAGGGTTCCCTTTGTTATCTTAATTCATTGTGTGATCAATTGTTATCTATCATTTGCATTATTTGATAGAATATAACTAGCAATCGCACCTTGGTGTGCAATGGGTACGCCGAAGAGGTGTGCAAGGTCAATTAGGGAAAAATGTGGTTTATTTTTTGCATAAATTTGTGTAGTACATGAGGTCAATTTGTAGGTCATTTTGAAAATGATATTATTTATATATTATTATTATTATATATTTTTTTATTTGTAATACGCAACCGTGGTTACATGATTTATATTAATTTCCAAAAAGATTTACATAGCATCAAAGCTCACAGTCAAAGGGCATAGAAGTTATGCATGAAAGACAACCCAAACCCAAAAAACATAGTTACTGCCTAGCCTCACAACCCAAAACATGATTTTTAACATAACAAAACAAAATACCTCCCAACCCAGTATCATTCGGCCTCATCATAGAATTTTCCTTCCTCCACCATTGCAACAAAATCCCTTGCCCATTGAATCCCACTGATATCTATCAATTCAAAGCGACGACTTGGGAAGTCAAAACCCACCTGGGCCCAACGTTCGTGACGAGCGAGACTGCGTGCATCCACATTCATAATGAATGGTTGGCGTACCACATTCACACCCTGATAAAGCATTCGCCCTATATCATTCGGCCATGGGATGCCAACGCCGAGTTCTTTGATGCAGGAGTATCCAACAGTGTAGGGCAATCTTGCATCACCCAAAAAAATATTTTCTTTATTTTCTTTAGTTGTTATGAGTCCCATGATGGCACTTAGGGGGTATAAGATTGTCAGGCGTCAAAAATAGCGAAAAATAGGCACTTACTATTTTTAGTAAGTCGGCCTAAACAGACTCGTATGGACGTGAAAATTTACCCCAAGGAACAGAGTTGAAAAATATTTTCATTCGCGAAAGAATCACCTCAATACCCTGCACGGTTTGGGAGAAATTAAAGTTTTTGTCTCGAGAAATTTCTCTAATGCAGCTTCAAATTTAGATATAAAACCTTAGAGGCCCCAAAATAGCTCAAAAAAGTGGTCGAACTGACCTATGGTGGATTCACATGTTGTAGAGCTCATTGAGAACTTTCCAACGATATGCAATAATAGCAAATCAGATGGATCAAAAGTTATGGCCCTGCGAAGTTGGTCCTCTAAAAAGTGGTTTTCATAAAAAAATCTTCCCAGGCCATAAATCAAACGGCAAGACTTTTGGTGCGAAAACAAAAAGGGGAAATTTGAACTTTCTAAAACAGTCTAGGGCGGTTATTGGGGAAAATAAAAAGGGTTAAGTGGGGGTTGTAGAAGGTGGCCCTGATAGTGCAGATTGTGGCTCCAAATAGTAGATTTTTATTTTCAGAGTTGATTTTGTTGTAATGAATCAAGTCCATGAGGCTGTAGCATGTAAGCTTTGAATCTGTAATTTCATTTTTTGAAAATAATTGAAAGTGAGTTATTTTTTTTGGTCTCACATCTCTGTGTTGGTATCTGTTGTGGTTTTTGTGAGTTTTGGGTAGTGTGGCCCTCATCAAGTGGTATAAAAGTAGGAGTTCCCGAGCCTGTAACAGAGCGTCAAACGTGAGGTAGTTATAGCAAGACCTGTGAGTGTGGGTTGAGTTCAAGATGCCTCCAAGACTTGCCTAGTATGACAGAGGTAGAGGCCGAGGTGGTGGAGGAAGAGATCCACCTAGAGATGAAATCAAAGCCCTTAGAAGGCAATTAGAAACCTTGCAACAAGAAGTTTGAAGAAGAGATGTGCAACGGGACATAGATGACAGTGTTCAAAGATGAAACGAAAGAGCAAATGAAAGAGGAAGAGCAGAATCCAATGGATCCTAAAGAAAGAAGATTGTTGCAAGCGATCTCAAGCATTGGGAAGATACCTAAAATGGAGGTTTCAACTTTTAGTGGAAATCTGAATCCTAAAGAATTGATTGATTGAATCAATGACATGGAGGAATTTTTTGAGTTTGAGGAGATTGAATATCATCACAGAGTGAGGTTTGCAAAGAAAAAATTGAAAGGTCATGCTAGTATATGGTGGAAAGAGGTCCAATTAGAAAGAGGAAGACAAGGGAAAGATACAATTTCTAGATGGGACAAAATGGTGTCAAAATTGAAGAAATAATTTATTCCAATCGATTACGAATTGGAGTTGCTCAAGAAGATGCAAAGCTTGAGACAAGGACAAGGATGATGAAAGAATATACATAGGAATTTCACAAGGTCCTGGCATTGAGGATGCTTATCATTTTTCTCTAAAGGTGGAAGAAGAACTGAATAAGAGGTTTGGGAAAAAACAATGAGGTGGAGGCTGTAGACACCTAAAAATGACCTAGGCCTACGAGCACTATTTTACCACTTTTCATCCTAGCATAATTATGACACTTTAATTATGTTCCTAACCCATCTTCAACTATTAATTAAATAATTCACAATTATTTAATTAATTCAGGGTCTTCTATTCTTCTTGATTATTAAATAAATAAATCATATTGATTTAATGCGTCACTAATTATCTAAAGTCAACTCATAATTAAATAAAGTTCTCATTTAATTAATCTTTGTCATTAATGTCCTCATGATTATCAAATAAATATATTTTAATAGACTTATTCAATATGTCACTAATTCCTAAATCCTCTCTTTTAATTAAATAGATTTGCTAATTTATTTAATTAATTAACCACTTCTTCTAAATTAAATAATTATTTTTAATTATTTAATTGTTGTATGTGACACTTCTTTATTTTTAAATAAAACAATTTATTTAAAAATGTCTCACATAGTTAACTGGTTCTTCTTTTAGTGATTAATTTAAAAAATCAATTACTCATTATCTCATAAAATCTATATTTTGAATTAATTTAATTCAAAATGGAAATATTCTTCTACAAATAAAGTAATTTCTAAAATTACTTATTTTCTAAAATCCCATCTTCTTATCTTCTGATTTTTGCTAATTTCATCTCAACTGTCACATTTATTTTTAATTTAATTTATTTAATTAAATCTTATTCACACATTTGGGCATTTTTCCCTAACCCTAATTGAGAGTTGTCATTTTGAATCTTAACCATTAATTCTAGGGCATTTTCTCAATCTCTTATCTCATCCGTCCATATAAAATGCCATTTTCCTCTCATTTTTAGATTACACATTAGACACATACGCACATAGATTACAATATTCTGGCATATTAATACTTAGATTAATTTGGCATTTTAGAGTCATTTTGTCATAGACATAGGCATAGGTAGTTAGATTCAAATCCTTCAAAACTTGTGTAAGACTTAGACATCTATTTTCAGATTGCTCGCACGTCGAATCTGAGGGCAACACAAATCAACAAGTTAGAAGGTGTTACAAAGGTGAATCATGGAGGCTTCAACAACTATCTGGTATACTTGTTTCATTTATGTTTACTTCCTTTGTTCTTTGTAATTGCTTTGGGTTATTGTCTTTTATTGATTTTCTAACATTTAATCAAATCTGAAATATTACCCTTAGTTACATTGGTGAACCCGACATTTTGTAGAAAAAAATGTGTTTTCTTGTTTGTTTTCACTGTTTTGCAGGTTACAGCTAAAAAGTCATACAAAATCCTATCACTTTCTTTTGAGCACAGAAAAATGAGAAAATAAAATATTTTAAAACATTTTTTGGGTTTTTTAGATCTCATTCTTAGCTTTCCAAAACTTCAAACAGTTTAAAATTTCGTTTAGATTTGAGAAAGTTATGGCCATTTTAGTGATCGCAGTTTTTAAAGTTTTAGCTGTTGAAACCCGCATTTCCTTTTGTCTATAACTTTTTTTTTGCATAGAATTGTCAAAAACGTTTTCTAGGTTTTGAAAGTCTATCATTTAGCTTTCCATAGATATCTACGCTTTAAATTTTCATTAAGTTTTGAGCAAGTTATCGTTGTTTTAATTTGCTACTGTCATTAAATTTTTATTTATTGTTGGTTACTAATCTTTGTTGGCAGCATTTGGCGGTTACTTTTTGTGGGTCAAAGGCAAAAAATCAAACTCCTAACGTGTGGTCTTGCAGGTTCGAATGTCGAAGACTAAAACATCAAAACAATGTGCCTATCTTTTTTAGATTAGTACATATTTTCTTTTGGTGCAATTAAAACGAACTTGTGTGTCTACTTTATCTGAGTATGTTTGCAAAATGGTAGGCGAGTATGCTATCACCTTGTGAAAACTTGGTGATCAGAAAACTAGACCCATTTTTTTTTTATACCCTTCACGATTTAGTAATCGAAGTATCCTCTCCCCTTACGCTTTCGAGCGATCCTAGGTGTAAGAGAAACGGTTACTAACTCTAAAATTTGGGTCTGTTTTGGTGGGAAAAAGTACTCACCCTAGGACGACTCAGACTGGTAGCACCCTAACACCGAGGGACTTCCAGCTAGTATACAAAAGTGGATTCTTGGGGAAAACCTAAGAATCACGCGTGTGGTTCCGAAAGGGGAATCTCGCCGCATGGATCATGCTCCACGAACGGAATGCCCAAATTAAAAACCTCTTGTTTTAGTGTCCAACTGTTCTATTGGATATTGCTTGATATAGTGCAGGGTACAGTATCATGCCCGAAGACACTCACTACTGATCCCTTTGAGAAGAGATAGCAATTCTTGGGAAGTCATTACCCAAAGAATCCAAATTTGGTGTGCTTGAATGACGTTAATGAGCCGTGGAGGGGAGCCAATGCCACCAAAATTCTAAGCTATCCGCTCTCGAGAAGGAAAGGTGTTTATCACCAATCTGAGGTATATCGGTGGGTTGTATCAAGTATACAAACCCTTGGCCTATTGGCCTTTTAGGATTGTACTTGTCTTATGTGTGCTTGCTTACACCCAAAACATTGTGTTTGTCAAGTGCTTGCTGGATTACTCAAACATTATACACAACAGTCAAAAATCTAGACACAAACAATCGACCTTAGACAACTCAGACTTTTCAATAAAACATCAAAAAACAATCTCAGTCCTCATTTTTAAGTTAGACTTTGCATTGTTCATCTTAGTCATCATTTTGAACCTAGACCTTGCATTTATAACATTAAGTCCTTAGTCAAACATCATCATCTTAGTCCTTATTTGGCACTTTGGCCTTAACAACCTTGTCATCTTGCATTAATCATTTCCTTAAGAAAACGTCATCATCATCTTGCATTGTCATCCTTTATTCCAAAATTACAAAAAAAATTAGTGACATAACTTGTCATCTTAGTCTTCATTGTCCTTTGGCATTAGTCATTTTCTTTAGACAACATTGTCATATTGCATCCCTTATTGTCAAAAATCCAAAAACATAGTCTTGCATTGTCATCCTTTATCCAAAAAATCTGAAAAACATAGGCTAGTGTCATCCTTGCATTTAGTTGTCATTCTCATCATTCTCATTTGAGCAATTCCCTTCTATGGTTGAGACTAGGCTTCAAAGACAGAAAGGACAAATGGAAAACTTTGGACAAGATTTCAATCCCAACCTCGATAATAACACTTATGACACAAAACAACATTGGACTTTTTCTAACCCATTTCACAACATGAACATGCAACCTTCCATGAACATGCCATCTTCATCACGAAACCCTTCTGAACCATTGATACAAAGAGACCAAAATGGACGAGTATATGCAGAAGACTTAGAAGCTGCAACACAAAATCCTGATATAGTCTCCTTCATAGAAAACTCAGTCTTACGTGACCCTCAAAGGTATCTAGCCATGCTTTTGGACCAAGAGGCTAAGTTACCACGAGGCTTTGACATAAATACTTTTCCACCTCCATTAGTCTACCCTCACCATCAACAATCACTTGACATAAATCCTACCAGTAATTCGCAACAAACGTCCACTTATCACCCTTATCCTAACCTTGACAAGGGAAGCCAACTATCAACTAGTCCATTCCAAACCTCCACGTCATATTCTGACCCTTCACCTATCAATCCCGTCCAAGTCTACATGCCTTATCAACCATCTAACAACTCATGTCAAGTCCTCACATCATACCATATTGATCCAATCCAAGTCTCCACGTCCTATTTTAGTCAACCTTACACTAATCCAATCCAAGACTCCATGTCATATCTGGTCCAAGTCTCCATGTCATATCCCAGTCCTTCACATACTAGTCCAATGCAAGTCCCTATGTCATATCCTAGTCCTTCACATACTAGTCCTGTCCAAGTTCCCACGTCTTCTCCTAATCCTTTTCAAATCACCCCCTCACAAGCCACATCTAGTCATGAAAATTATGTCATTACTCAAAGTCAAATCCCATTTAATAAACTTGAGGATACATGTCAAAATGAAAGCCCAAAGCATGACATTAGAATGTCACCCTCAAGTCAAGAACAAGGTAGTCCATCCCATGACCCTATTTCTGATTGCATCATCCACGACAACCCCATCTTTGACCAAGACCCTACCATTGACCAAGAAGTCCAAATCCATGACAACCCCATGGACCAAGACCCTACCATGGACCAAGAAATCTAAAACGATCCACTCCTTGACATTTATGCCATTCATAATCAAACACTTATCGACCCTATATAGGCCTTGATTATCGACACTTTCCAAGATGAGACACTTGCCTCCATGGGAGACATAGACGATATTCCTACAGAACAAGAATCTTCCACTAGGGACATGCTTGCATATGATCAAGTTATAGCTAAAATCATTAGACTTTATGACACTAAACATAATGATGGTTTCAACATTGCCTTGGAAGCACCAACAGAATCATCTGAACCTGACATGCCACATGATCAAACCAAAGATATCAGTCAGGAATATGTCCAACATGACAATGAAGCTAAGACACTTTATCAACTAGGGTCATCTATCTTTGTCAAAGCAGGCTTTCTTGCAGTCGAAAATATTACAAGTGACAGTATCCACATACCTAATGATGGGTTAGCATCTTGCTTTCAAAACAACAAATACCCCATTGCAAATAGAATTTGTCAAAGCATGTAATATCAAGGCAAAGGACTAGGCATACACAAGCAAGGCATTCTGGAACCAATACAACTTTAGACAAATTACAGACATCAAGGTCTTGGCTATTCCTCAGTTAGTAAATCAAACGATGTCAGTGGTACCTCCTCGATACTGGGGGAAACTTTGTCAGATACAAACGTCAAAATGGAGTCCATGAGAAATCCTTGTCATAAGATTGTTGCCAACACCCCCTCCACCCACACCATGAACCGTCATTCTATCACAAATAAACCTTCCCTTTGGAACCAACAAAAACAAAAGTCTTACAAGTAAAAAGATCAAAATCAAATGTCAAAGGCCATTGAATCAAACAAAAGGACAAGTGGACAAATGAAATTAAAATGGATCCCAAAGAAAGATGGATCAAACAAAGACACCAAGTCAAATACAAAAGTCAATCACAATGTGGAGCCACAAGACAAGAGGACTCCCACATATAACACATATCCACCTCCTTCAAAATGGTTATCAATCAAGGCATATAAGGGTGTTGGTTCCAAACACCATCCCTCCAAAATTTGTCATCCACCATCCCAAGTTTGGAAAATAAAAAGTCATTCATCCAAACTTCCAAACAATCTTTCCACGTCTACCATCATTCATCATAACCCTACATCTTGTCTAAAGTCCAATGATCCCATGTCATAAATTCATCACATCTTGGCAGCAACTCTTTACCGCAAGGACTCTCATGGCACTCTATCGTGATGTGCGTATTCTGATAAGGCCAACTCTAGTATCAGAAAGGACTATAATGACATCGATCAGTTGTATACAAGCGCTACGATCCTGACAAGACAACTACTTCAAACAGGACATTATTGGCATATCATGGCACCAGTCTCTACATCGGCATTGTCAGTGGATTCATAATAGTTAGTGGTCATCTAAAGCATCCAGGCTATCTGCAAAATCAAAAATAAAAATTAAAAAAAATTTGAAAAATTAAAAAAAATCATCACCCTGATGAAAACCTGGCAAACATGCATCTTGGTGACACCAAAAAAATTTAAAAAGTCAAGAAAATAGTAAAGAGAAAAATTTCATCCAATGGTGAAAACCTGGCAAACAGGCGCCCTGGATAAGTACCATGATGAAAACCTGGCAAACAGGCATCGTGTAAAATAAATCGTCTATGTGAAATTTTATACTTGGGGGCAAGTTGTCTCATTTTCCCATGCCTTCCTCATGACATTGACATCCATCTAAACCCTATCATTTCCATGCATTTTTCCCACTTACCTCGGTCTTGACATAAAACTGGCACACATAAATCATGTTTTGGGAAAACTCTTGACATGCCTATCCTTCGGTCATACTTGATTCACGAAACATCATGTCATTGACCGTCATAGTCATATTGTCCTTATACAACATAGTCCTTGAAAATCATATGACAATTCCCTTAGTCTTATGTCTATCATCTTTT
>VDFB02007390.1:0-42267 GCA_007258455.2 Sequoia sempervirens | reverse complement strand
GGCTCCTCATGCAGGGCCGAGGATTTCTTTGAGTTAGGAAGGAACCTGGGGAAGTCATGTACTTCATGGTTGGGTGGAAAAGGTGCCTTAATCACACTCTTGGCCCCAGCTTGCAAGAAGACTAGTGGTGTCATGGTGGTTGAGGTTCAGAGGTTGATATGCTATAAATGTATTCATGCATTATTTTGAATGGCTTGTAAAGTCCACTTGTAAATTTAATTCTACTTGAAAGTTTTGATGTAGCATTTAAATGGATGTATTGGAATGAAATTTTTGATGTAACATTGAAATAGATGTCTTGATTGAAAGATATTGATGTAATGGAAGCTTGAATGAATTAATGGAAACTCATTGATATGCAATTGGCATTTACATATATATCATTGCAATGATCCTTGTTAATGGAATTTACTTCTTTTGCATACATGAAATGAAATTAATTACTGAATTTTTCCTTTTGAACAATTATGGAAAGATCTTTTCACAAGGTGTTCGTCAAGGTGATCCACTTTCTCCATCTTTATTTATAATTATGGCTGAAGCATTAAGTAGATTCATTTCATTCAGGCATTCTCAAAATCATTGGCAGGGTGTGCAAATTCCAAATACCTTACTCTCATTTACTCATAACCTTTTTGCTGATGATACCTTATTGTTTAATAAATCTTCAATATAAGAGGCATAATAGGTCAAAGAGGTATTGGATAAATACTCAGTAGTTTTGGGCCACAAGATAAATGAAGCTAAATCTAAAGTTTATATTTTCAATACCCCTGATGCTTTGAAAAGGAAAATTGTTCGGATTTTAGGCTTCCAAGGTGCAGACTTACCTTGTGCATATTTGGGTATCCCATTCTTTAAAGGTTCGAATAAACCTTTTTATTGGCACAAGCTCATAGATAGATTAAAATCTAGAATTCTTGCATGGAAAGCTGGATGGCTTTCCTTAGCTGGTAGAATTCTTTTGATAAAATCAGTTTTATCATATCCCGAACTATTCTTTATCAGTTCTTCAAGCTCCCACCTCTGTTATTTTGGAAATTGAAAAGATAATAAGAAATTTCTTATGGAAAGGCAATATTGATGAAAAAAAAAGATTCCTCTAATTTCCTTAGATGGTCTGGCCAAAGCAAAAATTCAAGGAGGGGCAGAGGTTCATAATCTCAAGTGGAGAAATAAAGCTTTTGGGGCAAAACTTGCATGGAAGATGTACATAAACCCGGAGGCTAAATGGGTGAAAATTTTGCATGCAAAATATTTGGATAACACTAACCCACTTAGAATTTTTATGGTGGCCAATCCTCCAAAGGGATCATCAATCTGGAATTTTATTATAAACAACAAAAATCTTATAACAGAGCATTCTTCTTGGGAAGTAAATGATGGAAGAAGTGTTAAATTTTGGTATGATTCATGGTTAGGTAAGCCTCCTTTGTGTTCTAATCCAGAGCTTCAGGAGTCAAAATAAATCCTATCTAAGGCTTGGGGGGAGAATTTATTGGACTATGTTCAATCTTCAAATCCAATATCGGGTAAGGTAACTTGGAAAACACCTCCAGTCTCTTTATTAAGCAATCATCAAGTTGTTTTGTTTAATAATGCATTGCAAGATAGATTAGTTTATCTATCTTCAAAGGATAACAGACTAATATGGTCAGCTTCGAAAGTTGGTTCATATTCAGTTAAGGAAGGTTATGCGGTTTTATCAAAATTAAATTTTCCATTTGAACCCCAGTGAGCATTCAAATTTTGTTGGAATAATAAAGTCCCTCCAAAGGCTGGGAGTTTTGCATGGCTTGTTGTTCAAGAAATAATTTTAACAAGTGATCATCTTGTAAAATTGAAAATCACTGACCCTTTCAAATGTCCCTTATGTGAAGAAGAACTTGAAACAGTTGATCATTTGTTTGTTAGATGTGCAGTGGCTACTCAATGTTGGAATTTTATCCAAATTAGACTCTAGATTTGTTTCCCTTTACCAAATACATTATGGGATCTTTTCCAAGCATGGTCGGTTTTATTCAAAACAACTTTTTTTCCATGCATATGGATTATCATTCCTGCTCTTGTAATCTAGAATATTTGGTGGGAGCGTAATTTGAGAATCTTCAGAAAAATCAAATCCTCGGCTGAAGTGCTACTATTAAAAATTGAGAAAGCTATTTCAGAGGGGGTAAATTCTTGTGTCTTAAAGGACAAGGCTATAAATTCTTCATTTACGAATTGGGATTCTACACTTCTAAAAAATTGGAAATTTATTAAATTACCTTTTGACAGTAGCCATTTCAAAAATGATATCTCAAAAGTTAATAGAACCCTACTCTCCTAGCTCCCTCCACAAAAGGGTTTTGTCAAGTTGAATTTTGATGGGGCCTCTAAGGGCAACCTAGGTCTCTCAGGAGCGGGAGTATGTTTTAGAAATGAATCAGGGGATGTGCTAGCTGCATATTCTTTTTTCTTGTCTAATGCCACAAACAATTATGCTAAAGCACAAGCTCTATTATATGGTTTGGAACTGGTGATACAAGGAATTTTTTTAAATTTGCATATTGAAGGGGATTCTCTAATTATAATCAATGCAATTAGAATGAGGCGAATTCAGAACTGGAATCTTCATTATGTGCTTTCAAAAGTTTGGTGCTTAATTGATAATTTAGAAAGGTCAATAATTACACATACATATCGTGAAGGGAATAAAGTTGTAGATTATTTAGAAAATATGGGAAGTGAGCAGAAAACTCTTAGTAATTCAATTGATCCCATTGATTTAAAGGTGTTCCTGATTTTACTTGATTTAATTAATCATGACAAGTAGGGCATCTAAATCTTCACCATTCTTTGGCTTAATGTTTCTTTTAAATTTTTCGGCCAGCTTTTTGCATCATCAAGATCATGATTTGATTGTGGAGTTTCAATTGTTGTGGTACTTTTTGGCAACTATGAATTATTAGCACTTAACATGAAAGTTTTCCAAAATTGTCATATTCATATGTTGCTTGTGCAATTTCAGTTGTTCGGTACTTTTTGCCATCTCAGTTGTTTGGTACTTTTTGGCATCTATGGTTTATACACATTTGACATGAAAGTTGGCATATGGGTTGGATTTTAAGTCGAATCTTCATGTATTATTCTATCAGCTTGGTATCACTAATGTTTTTGTGATAAGTTTGCATGATTTGGTGTTGATTCATTTAAACTATCCCATATAATGGCATGAGTGGCCTCAGTACTTATCCCGTCAATTGGGTACTGCTGATGTTTATTGTGTTAAGTTAGCAGGATTTCAGGATTGCTTCAAATTTCATGTCATATGTTGACATATGTGGTTTAAAATGTCATGGCTATCTAAGGCATTATGTAGTACAATTTGATGGAACATTGGGTATATAGTAAGGATATCGCGGTTTGAAGTGTTGCTAAAATTGCAAATCAATTTTATCATGACATTTATAATGGTACTTAGCCACTGAAGGAGATAAAGCCATTTTATTTGCAACATTCATAGTACAATGTTGGCATTATAGCATGGAAAGATTAAAATTGTAATGTCCTCTTATTTATCCTTCACCCGTGTTATCCTTACTGGGTGTCTTCCAATGTTTACATTGTGCGAACGTGAAGTTTTGTTTCCAATGGTTACTTTGTGTGAACATGAAGTTGGCTATATACTATTTACTCTACTCATTTGTTTTCAAAAAATTTTTGGTTGCCAATGTTTTGGTGAATTCGAGAGATGGATTTGGAAGAGTTTAAGGTTCACAATTATAGAGTTCCTGTTAAAGTTAAACCTTGGGAGGTACCCTTGTCGGCTTCAATCGATAAGGATGAATTACAGCAAGTATTTAAAGTTAAGTGCAGATCTATTTTAAATTGCATCAAAGTTATCATTGGGGAATATATTTTATAGACAGATTTGCAAAGGATAATCTTTCCTGCAAATTTTCTTTCTATTTTCTTATTGAATATTTTGGACCTAGTTCAAAATTTTGATGTTTTGAAGACTATTGCTAACAAGTTTTTTGTTAGTGCATATTTGGAAAATGATGCACTATTAAAAAGTGTTCAACAGTATGACTTCGCATTGGGTGATGGCTTGATTGGTGGTCTGTTCCCATGACACTTCTTGTTCCGTAAAATGAAATTTGTAGAGATTTTTCAAGGCATGTTAATGTCAACAATGCATGATAATTCTGTGCATTTATATGAGATTCTTCACAAACATAGACTAGCTATTTCTATTGAAGAAAGTGATGTTTTCAAAAGAAAGTTTCATGCAATTTCATTTTTGAGAAGTCATGTCTGTATGCATGATCTGCAAATTCCAGTCACTTCACAAGATGTGAAAAGAAAGTTATGCTACCATTATGTTCCTGACATTAACAAAAAAGTTTCATCTTTTGATCGTCAGCATATTGGAAAGCATGTGGAGTCTGAGGAAAGTTCGGTTAATGGTTTCCAAAGAGCTAGAAACAAATCTACATCCTTTTAGCATATTGAATGTTGTAATTGTGGTGTGGGTTGTTTTTGGCTTATGGGATAATGTTATGCATTGAGTCAGTATTTGTTTTGGTGTTTTGGCCATCAATGGGGTTTTTTCCAGTTGTATAGGGTAGTTTCAGTTGTATCAAGTAGGTTAAATTTTTTGTAAATTATAAATGACTTTTTTGGTATTTATAATGCTTTGTAAAAACTGTTACACAAACTATGACTGGGGGTTTTCTTGCTAGTTCTTTCCCACCAGTATGTTCACCTGAACCAGTAATATGTATTAAATTAAATCAATATATTATAAGTGGGCTACCACTTTTGGCTTAAAAGAAAAAAATTATGGAAAGATCTTGATCTATGCATCCTTTGTTTTAATATATACTTGGAAAGTAATAAGATTGGAAAATTATGTGGTTTAAAGAACATCATCTATTGAGCATTACATTTTGGTACCAGAGTAGAAAGGTTCAACTCTAGGACCTATGCCTAATTTCGCTTGATGTTATGTTTTTCCAGGGTAACCCTAAAGGAGGGTAGGTATTATCAGCGGGAACGGAGAGGAGGATCTCATGGTGATCCGAATGATAAGTTGGATAAGATTTTAGCCATTCTAAGTAGGCAAGAGGTTAGGATTGATAACCTTGAGCAGGAAAGACAAACTGGACCAACTAGGTCTGAACCTGGTGAAAGTGAAAACATCAAAAATGAACCAAACGGAGAAAACCCTGAAACTGCAAGAATCAAAGTAAGCTAACTAAGGTATCTAAGGAATTGGGTAAGGACCTCAAGAAGGTGGTGCCACCCAATTTTGATGGTAATTCCTTTGGTGATGGGGTAGAATCATGGATTATTGAAATGGAGAGGTATTTTTCCCTTCAAAACCTATCCGAGGAAACTAAAGTAGAATGGGGATCCTACCAGCTCACAGGTGAAGCTGCTACATGGTGGGAGAATGAAAGGGATGATAAACAATTTTTTCCTAGCAAGGTGACATGGGAATAATTTTTGCAAACTTTCAGGAAGAGGTGGCTTCCACAGTCTTATTTTGATAAGAAAATGACAAAATTCCAGGTGCTCATTCAAGGAGGAATGACAGTGACACAGTACTGGGAGAAATTCTCACTTGCTTAAGTACGTACCTCAGTACCAACATGATGAGAGGTTTCAAATTTGAAAATTCATTCTAGGGCTTAGGCCTCAAATTGGAAATGAGGTGGATATGCATAGACTAGCTACCATGGATGAAGCCTTTGAGTTGGCACTTTTGCAGGAACATAAGATGCAGTAGGTTGCAAACTACAAGAAAAGCAGGGAAGCCAAGTATGGCAATAAGAAGTCCCAAGGAAATCACTAAGGTAACAATAACTAGGGAAATTAGAGCAATCAAGGCAACCAAGTAAATAATAATAGGCAGATCAAAAATTTGAAAAGGGGTGGTAGTCATCAGAACTGTAATGATGTAAACCAGAATAACAATAAGAGGGCTAATTTCAATAAAAAGAATGACTATAATAGGAGGGATTTTTCTAATAGGCCTAAGGCACCTCATGGGGGTTGTTATACTTGTGGTGGTGAGAATTATGCTAATGTGTGCCCTCAGAGGGTTAACAGACAAAACAACATGAATCAACATCATATTCATGCAGCAGTTGACAATCGCCAAGTAGAATATCAATCCACTACTATCCAGCTTTCAGGTAAACTCTTTGGAAGTCATGTTTCTATTTTGATAGATACTGGTGCTACTGATAGTTTTGTGGATCCTCATGTTGTATCTAAATTATCAGTTAGACTGGGCTATATGGAAAATTCATGGAAAGTTCAGTATGGGAACTGGGTAGAGAGGAAGGTAGGGCAATGCCTATTTTGTAGTGAACTTGAACTCCCTAGTCTTAAAATGCAAGTTAATTTGTATGTAGCACCATTGGGATCTTATGATATGATTTTGGGGATAAATTGCATTTTTAAAAATAAGGCCTTTGTGGATTGCAAAGAGAAATCAATAAGGTGTCTTGATGATCAAGGAAATCATGTGGAGATTTGTGGTGTAAAAAGGCCTTTGGAACTTAGGAAAGTCTTAGCCATGCAATTAAAGAAGGCAAGCCAAAAGGGATGCACTATTTATGCAATAAAGGTCAAGGACCTTGATGAGATAGAATCATCAGTTAATGATCATCCCATTCTAAAATAATTTGAGGATGTTTTCCCTGAAGGGCTAATTGAGCTACTACCTAAGCGTGTATTCAATTTTTCAATTGATTTGATATTGGGTGTAGAACCTCAGTCTAAAGCCCCATACATGATGAACACAACATAGTTATATGAGCTAAAAGCCCAATTGGAGGAATTTTTGAAACAAGGTTTCATTAGACCAAGTGTGTTGCCTTGGGGAGCTCCTGTTATATTTGTGAAGAAGGATGGGACCTTGTAGTTATGCATTGATTACAGGATGCTTAACAGGGTTACTATCAAGAATAAATACATGCTTCCTCGTATTAATGATTTGTTTGACCAGTTAAAATATGCCAAGGTATTCTCTAAAATAGATCTGAGATTGGGGTATCATCAGTTGAGAATAAAGGATGAAGATATTCACAAAACTACATTTAGGACAAGGTATGAGCACTACGAATTCATAGTGCTTCCATTTGGGTTAACTAATGCCCCTGCAACCTTCATGAATTTGATGAATAGTTTGTTTTGAGACTGCTTAGATAACTTTGTTTTAATCTTCCTTGATGATATCTTGATATATTCCAAGTCAAATGAAGAGCACGAGAAGCATTTGAGGATAGTATTGCAGCGGTTGAGGGAACATAAGTTATATGGGAAAATGTCCAAATCTACCTTTTTCTGATATGAGGTGCATTACATGGGACACATTATTTTAGTAGAAGGGATAGCCGTGGACCTAGATAAAATTAAGGCAGTCTTAGATTGGCCAGCACCACAAAATGTTTCAGAAATCCAAAGCTTTATGGGACTTGCAAGTTATTACAGGAAATTTGTGCAAGGGTTCTTGACAATAGCAGCGCCCATTACCGCACTCCAGAAGAAGGGAAAGAAATTTGAGTTGAGTGACAGGTGTGAAAAATATTTTTAGTTGCTAAAAGAGAAGATCACTTTTGCACATATTCTAGTTGTGCCTGATCTGAATGGTCATTTTACAGAGATTACTGATGCATCAGGAGAAGGGGTAGGATCCATCTTCATTTAGGAAGGACAAGTGGTGGCATATGAATTAAGAAAGTTGAAACAACATGAGTTAAATTATGCACCAAATGATTTAGAGTTGGCAGCCATAGTTCATGCCCTTCAGATGTGGAGACACTATCTGTTGGGTAAGCCCTTTTAATTAAAAATAGATCATGCTGGATTACAGTAAATCTTTACTCAACCCAACCTAAGTGATCGTTAGAGGCGATGGCTAGAATTTTTGAGTGAATATGATTTTGGCATTGAGTACATTAAAGGGAAGGAAAATAGGGTAGCAGATGCCTTGAGTAGGAGAAGACATCTTGCATCCATGGTTACCATAAAATATAATTTCAGAGAGCAGGTGGTTCAAGCTTTACCTAGGGATGAGCAATACGAAAGGGTGAAACAAGCCCTAGAGCAGGATCCTTCAGAACGCAGATTTGTTGGACATGTATTTGAGTCTGATGGACTCTTGAGGTTCCAGGGTCATATGTATATTCCTAACTCTGTAGGGTTGAGAGAGTTGGTGCTAGAGTAATTCCATAATGTGCCTTACTTAGGACACCCTGGTGTGACTAAAATGGTTGAGGGACTTAGGCCTCTATATTTCTGGCCAAGACTCAAAAGAGATGTTATTGCATTTATAGCCCAATGTTTGGAATGCCAATGAGTTAAGGCTGAGCATGTACATATGACATGACTTTTATATCCTCATAGGGTACCAAAATATATGTGGAAGGTGATAAATATGGACTTTATTCAGGGATTGCCGATGTCTAGGAATCAACATGATACCATTCTAGTTGTGGTGGATAAATTAAATAAGGTAGCCCATTTCATTCTTAGGAACCTCAAGGATGGTTCAATGGTTTTGGCGAGGAAATTTGTACAGGAAATCTTCTAACTTCATGGAGTTCCAGAGGTGATCGTTTTAGATCGTGACACTTAGATGACTTCTAGATTTTGGACTACTCTGAATTCTTCCCTGGGAACTAAATTAAATTTTAGTTCAGCATATCATCCTCAGACCGATGGTCAGTCTAAGAGGGTGAACTAGATTGTGGAGGATCTCCTCTGAATGTATTGTATGGAGCAACAACACAAATGGGAGGAGTATTTTCCTTTGGTGAAGTTTTCCTACAACAACTCCTACCACGCCTCTTTGGGTATGGAACCATTCAAGGCTCTTTATGGATGAAAATGCTGAACACCCATCAATTGGGACAGGGTAGAGGACAAGATTGTAATTGGGCCTGAAATGTTGAGGGAAATGGAAGACCAAATGAATCTTATCAAAGAAAAGATTAAACAAGCTTTAGATCGACAAAAGAGTCTTGCAGATAAGAATAGAAC
Organism: Sequoia sempervirens; assembly: GCA_007258455.2. Taxonomy (NCBI): domain Eukaryota; kingdom Viridiplantae; phylum Streptophyta; class Pinopsida; order Cupressales; family Cupressaceae; genus Sequoia; species Sequoia sempervirens. The sequence continues at coordinate 33,228 of VDFB02007390.1, read as the reverse complement.
TTTCAGACAATTCTCTGTAGGAGACAAGATCTTTTTGAGAGTTTGACCGCATAAGAGTTCAATCTCTTTTGGAAAGAACTCAAAGCTTTCCCCTAAGTTTTTTGGGCCTTTTGATGTCTTGAAGGTGATTAATCTGGTTGCTTATAGGCTTGCTCTGCCACTAGCCCTATCCTGGATCCATAATGTTTTTCATGTCTCAGTGCTTAAGCCCTATCATCCAGATGTAGCTCATATTCTTGACTGGCATGCATTGTAGGTACATGACCCAGGTGTGATGCAGGTGGAGCCCGTTAGGATACTGGAGGGAAACATTAAGTTGTGGAACATAAACATTATGTAGTATAGGGTCCAGTGGGACCAATACTCGAAGGATAATGCCACTTGGGAGAATACTGAGGACATTTATAGAGCTTTTCCTCATTTGAGATCTTAGCATGTTTTTCTTTTCTTACTTTTAGAGACTTATGATACATTGATGTTTCAGATTTTGTTTTGTGGCTTTGTAATAAGACATTGAGATGATGTCTCTTCCTAGTGGGGAAGGATGTCACGTCTCAATCCTGATGCAAGTTATTTTTAGGTTTGTGTGGATTTGTTACATGTTTTGATGTGCCTAGTAGAATAATGATTAATATGATGGTGTTTTGGTGTGGAGATAAATGAAAGTTTTTATTTAAATTATGAAAATTTGAATAGTATTGAATGCGTTTTATTTTGAAAATGAAGCAAAATAGAGTAGGAAAATTTTAATTAATGTAATGTACTGCTTTATTTATATCTTAATGTGATACTAACTCAATTATTGTTGGGTTCCTAAGTGCACTCGAGTTGCAGGAGGTCAAAGGCCAAGGGTGTGATTAACGAGAGGTGGTTAGCTTCTTGATAGGACAAAGCAGGAAGACCTCTTGATCACACAAATGAGCACTTAGATTCATATAGATTGCATTTAGGAATGTCTAATTTTAATGTGTGTTGTTTTGAATTATTTGCAATTAAATAACAATTAGTAAATTAAATAAATGATGAAAAGAAAGTATGATAAAATAAAGGATTAATTTTTAATTAAAGTTAATTATAAATTTTGATTTAAATGTTTATGCATTCTACTCTTCTTTTATTTTGTGTTAATCTTTGAGTTAATAAGTTAACCATTAGTTATAAGAAATTTATTTTTATTATTGGGAAAATATTTTCAAAAGGGGATTTACATTCAATTAAATTTAATATTATTCTTATTTTTTAAAATCCATTTCAAGATTAGGGTAGGAAGTGGAAAGGAAAAAGCAATTTTAAAAAGGGAAAAGAGTTCCCAAGAAGGTAACGGTTCTTGAAAACAAGCTCTGCAATTTTGCTCTAATGGCTGCCAAGAAAATACTGAATTTTTTAGATTAGTGAGTTTGAGAATTATTCTTTGGGAGATAGGAGGAAAATTAAGAGTTGGTAAAGCATCTGGAAAGGAGGAAAGAAGAAGAAGACTCCCAGAAAAGTCAGATTGAAAAGAAGCAAAGAGAAGAAAATTGCCTGAAGAGCATCTCTAGTTGGAAGCGTAATTTCCAGGTTTTCCATTCTTTTCCCACAAATCTTGATTGAAATATGTAGACACTTTTGAAGAATTGGAATGCCAGTTTGAATTGTATGCAAGATTGTGAAAATTTGAGAAAATGTTCTATTCTTTTGTGTGCATTAAAATATTTTTCGTAATTTTACCCCTTTCAAATTTGGGGCTTTTCTCTTGTGCAAATGTGGTTTAAAATTTTGTCTCAAATTGCCCATTTATTACACAAAAATTTTGAACAAATATATATATATATACAAACCTCTATTTTCTGTGTGCATATCATATATATATATATATATATATATATATATATATATATATATATATACATAGTTATTAAGCTTCTGAAATTGACTAACAGCCGACTGCACACACTAGTCTATGGAGTTATTAACTATTTTTTTTATTGAGAAAAGTATTGTGGGTATAAACCCAATCCCCAACCATTGAGGGAGGGGCGACACTGTGAGAGGGACAACACCCTCCACAAGCCAAGGCTTGTGGAGGAGGCATTGCCTCCTCACAGGCAACACCTTCCCCTATGGGGGGAGGCATCAAGCTCTCTATACCTTTCATCATTTCAAAATATGAAACTTTAATTGCCTTTCAAAATGTGAATTATAAAACTTCGATTTCTTTTCAAAACATGCGAATTTTGATCCTTGACATATGTGTTGGAAGCACAATCAGCTATTATTTTTGTATAGATTATATAATATATATATATATATATATATATGTATATATATAAATATACATAGCTATATATATATAAATATACATATACATATACTTATACACAAACATACAGACTCAGACATTTGTAAACTCTATTTTATTTTCTACAAAAAATGTACTCTTTGTCAGTGGAAATACACATTAAATATATTTGGATAAATACATATTTAAATGTAAATATATATATATAAACACACATATATATATTAATATATATATATATATACCTGGCATAAAAATCATTGTTTCTCTACATAAAACATTCCCTTTTGTCATTGGTATTAGTTTATGTTGCAATTATAAATATATGTACATATGATATATACATATATATACCTACATAACAAATGCATATACAAATCTATACGGTGAGCTTTAATATCCACAAGATAGAAACTTAGAAAAGAAATAGATTAAATTCACACAAATAACTATGTACACTAGCAAACTAGTGTTTTTGTGCAAATCTGGAAATTTACTTTTTTTTTTTTTTTGGACTATTTTTTTTTCTTCTTCTGAATATCGATGCATTGTATGAGTCACCATTTTTTTTTCATTTCTAAACTTAGTGGAATACTCATAAGGCTATGTTAAAATTTGGAAATGAATCTTTATAGCAAATGTAGGTTATTGAAAACACATTCAAAATTAGTGAATTTTCATAAAAGAGTGGATTTCTTTTTGCGGAAACTATCAAAATTATTTATTGCAATCAAAACTAATTTAGAGAATAGAATTGGGACTGAATTTATTTTGCATTGTAAACTCACTTGAAATTGTACAAGAAAACTTTATTTACTGAATGCATGCATGAAAGCTACTTTTGACAATCTTTGTGAAAACCTTGGAAAATGAAGAAATTTCTTTCAAATTAGAAATGTGTAAAAATTGAATGTGAACTTAGATGGAAAATGTATTATTTACTGTATTATGAGAAACTTCCAGGACAGGATGCCAAAGGTGGACCTATAGAGATGGTAGTTTTACCTTTTCTAAAACTATCATTTGTTTTATTTATGCTTGGTGAAGCATGTGCACCATTGAAATAAATGTAATTAAAAGCCTAGAACTAAATGAATATAGGTCTCTGCCACCTTCTGTTTGCAAGAAATATGTGATTCCCATGTTAGGAATGCATATAGGCATCAGGCTTGCATCGAGATTTCCCTCCTGCATTGTTGTTTCAAGTTGCTAGGCTCCTCATATAGGGCTGGGGATTTCTTCAAGTTAGGAAGGAACCCGGGGAAGTCATGTACTTCATGGTTGGGCAGAAAAAGTGCCTTAATCACACTCTTGGCCCCAACTTGAAAGAAGACCAGTGGTGTCATAGTGGTTGAGGTTTAGAGGTTCATATGCTATAAATGTGTTCATGCATTATTTTGAATGGCTTGTAAATCCCACTTGTAAATGTAATTCTACTTGAAAGTTTTGATGTAACATTTAAATGGATGTATTGGAATGAAATTTTTGATGTAACATTGAAATAGATGTCTTGATTGAAAGATATTGATCATGTAATGGAAGCTTGAATGAATTAATGGAAACTCATTGATATGCAATTGTAATTTACATGTATATCATTGCAATGATCCTTGGTAATGGAATTTACTTCTTTTGCATATATGAAATGAAATTAATTACTGAATTTTTTCTTTTGAGCAATTATGGAAAGATCTTGATCTATGCATCATTTTTTTTAATATATAGTTGGAAAGTAATAAGATTGGAAAATTATGTGGTTTAAAGAACATCATCTATCGAGCGTTACACAACTAGGCCTGATCAAGTACCCGAATACAAGCAGATCTCTATAAAGTGGAGAAAAGGAGAAAACCTCATGGGAACAAAACTCCCCCCCAAAAGCAAGAATAGAAATGAATGAAATGCAGTAATGAAAGAAGGATAGGAGGTGGATTACATGATACTCCCTATAGAAAAATTATATCATATAAGTACATATACAATGGTCTCCATAGGAGAGATATAAAGAGACAAGAAGGCCCCCCCACAATGAAGAAACTCTTGTCACAATGGTAGATGCCTGATGTAGAATCCAAAAGGAGATCCTAAAGTGAAAGATAATATTCCTCCCCTTGGGAAGAAATGGATCCAAAGGATGATGTCGAAGAAACCCTATGAAGAGTGATGAACCAATTTGTCTCAAGATGTGTACCATGATAGGATGCTGAAGAATCTCTCTGTCTGAACTGAAATAAATGATGCCAAATCCAAACTGATGTGGAGAATCCTAAAATGCAACCTTTGAATGCATGGATAATGGTGGGCGTACAATGATAACCTAACTATCAAGGTAGAGGAGATGAATGTCCTCAAAATAATCCTCAAGATCTACAGTGTGAGACTCAACACACAAGAATGTGTCTACAAGATAAGAATCCCATGATGTAGCAGATAATGAATGAACAAGATGGTCATGATGTTGAATTGAATCCATAGGGGGCAATGTGGTGATACTAATTTCATCAAGAACAATGGATGATACATGTATAATCTCAGTCTGAAGAGTAGGAATTGTGAGACAAGCCTTTGATCCATCAAAACATGTAAGGGCGTCTAAATACTCAAGCTCCTCTAAAGTATCATGATCAAAGGGTGTATTATCTCTCCAAGCAATGGGTAAGAGACAATTTGAAGCAGGATCCTCTGGGAATGGAGAGAGATTTTGGTCTCCATAGATCTCCCAAAGACGTGTCCAAAGTGGGTGGGGACAATCAATGTCTGATATAGCCCACACAGTGTCATCATCAACACTAGACAATATAAGTCCTACTATGTGATCTCTAATGATATCCCAAGCTAGTTTTCCCTCTAAAGTGGCTAGTTTAGGTATGAGATCATACAAATAAGGAAAAATATTAAGCCACCTACAATTTGTAAGTATGCCCTTTGCCCATGACTCATAATGACCCCGCTCCAGAATTACAACTGAAGGGTGAGTAGAAAAACCCATGATAACTCTTCAAATTAAAAAATATGAGAAAACTAAACTTACAGCATGTATATCAAATGAAATAGAGACTAATGGCACAAACAAGAGGTTCCCAAGTGCCAAAACATCCAAGTAATTAAGCAAATTGTGAAAACACATAACACTGAATAAAATATACCTAGAGCATAAGCTAGGAAAATAAGTTTGATCATTGTGTAGAGAACTAAACCAGCTTTCCAACGCCTATTTGTTTGCACAAAACGAGTCCAAACACAAAATTTATGCACCTAGGAGTGCAAAAATCATGATCTGACATTGACTGTAGAAAAAGGCATCAAAACTAAAAACCTAGAAATCACACCACCATTGGATAGTGCTCAGAACCAACTTTCCAACGATATCTTGTTTTTGAAAAATGGACACTATATGCTCAAGATATGACCATTTTAATAAATATGCTCATTTAGGCTTTAAACCAAACATTTTATTAATTTAAAGATTAAAAAATTATTAAAATATTCAGTTGTACCTTCATGGCACGAAAATTGAGGTAGCACAAAAATCAAAAGGGCACAAAAATCTATGCAAAATGGCACAAAAATTGAGGCAGCTCACAATTGATGTATACACCAAAAATGACACAAAAATTGACACATTCATATGGATCCATACAATCATACATATTTTTTGGGTAGTGTTTTTGAGATTCCCCAAAAACGCAAAAAAATAAATTTTAAGAAAATCCTATCATATTTTATATGAAAATAGGGGTTTTTGGGCCTTCTGAGCGCACCCATGAAGTCTGTTTTGTACTAGCATGCATTGTTTAAGAGATCAGGGTCAAAATTTCTCAAAAAATGATGGAAAACCCCTTTGATCTGGCAAAAAAATACCTAGAATTAAACCCTTGCACAAAAAAATCACTGTAAGGAAAATATCTTCAAATCACGAATAGGCAGCCATAGATCTAGAGTTCTTATACCATGTAGAAGTTGAGAAAGTCAACCTCATAGACCTTGAAGATCACCTGCATGCAAATAACCTGCCACAAAAAAGAAGACATTCCAGACAAAAAAGCAAGGGTGCTCTAAAGTTGAAAATGTATTAATCAGAGAGTGGGATAAAATACAATGATCAATCCTTATAAAAGGAGATTGTACAACCCTAAAGAAACTCTAATAGGTAGACATTTAATAATTAATATAATTATTAAATTTCATAATATGCAAACTAAAGTGAAATATTAAGAGAGGAATAAAGGTAACTTAATTAACATAATTAAGTTAAAACCTTTACTCTAATAGAACACCCCAAGGCCTAGCACTACAAGATGGCCTAAAAGCTTTCCTCATAATGATTTCAAGGAGGATGTGCATGATATGATTACTCTCCTAAGTAGAGTGAAAGGCTTGCTAGCTTCCTCAAATTTTCAAGAATGGATGTATGAACACATCAAGGTTATTAGGAGAAAGAAGAGCCACATCGACTAGGCTGCAAAAATCAATGATGAAATTCATGAGCAACTCATCAAGGTACCTACTACTTTGAAGTTCTATATGAATTCATACTTGGTATATGTTGTAGTAGCAATGAGACAATATCAAGATTTTTTGATAGAAGGAGATAGAAGGTATGTTCTTGTGCACAAGTATTATTCCCAAATCACCTTAAAAAGAAGTATCAAACATTTCAAGAGGGTAAATGATGCTTTCTTTACAACTTTGTTGTGCATGTTTGATCTATCATTGGAGAAGAAAATAGTTTCTGATGAAGCATGGAAAGTAGTGAATAAATATATCTATGCATCTTCTTGCAATTTCCTACTTTCACATATGTTAGGGTGGGTTGCTACACATGATATCCTTAACATTTTTCTGAGGTATCCTTCTGACAAGTGGGTGTTGATGGAACTATGTAGACAAATTATTTATTTGTATAATGAGCAACAAGCTATCTGTAAGCTAGGGATCAAGTTTTCGATCACCATTGGTAGGTATTCAATACAAAAAGTGCCAAAAGCCAAAGATGTTGCATCAGAAATGAAAATCATGACTCTGAAGAGCTATAGAATAATATTTGATTTTTATTACAGAGGAATGAAAAGCAAGATCAAAAACAGCCATACACATGTCTACCAATTTGAGTAAATTTTGGTCAAGTGCAAAGATGATGAAGATGCTAGAAAGATGGATTTTTGTAGACTCACTATGGAGCATATTTCTAATCTCAACTTGGAAATCTTCCTAGGGACATTGAAGATACAATGATATTTTGAATGCAGCCTATTATCAAAAGGAGATAGAAAACAAACCATTGCCTCTCATTCAATGGTGTCAAAAAGAAAATACTTCTATTCAACAAAGGCTTACTCCTATCTTGAGTAATACTAATGTATGACCTTGCAAAGGCATGGTATTCAATTGAGGCCTTTCAAGATGCATTTTGAGGGTGAAGAATCTAAAGGAGAAGCAAGTAGACAGCAAGAACTCAAAACCAAGAACAAGGCAAGTGTTACTCCCTCCACACATAAGTGATCAAAAATTATATTTATTTATGGAAAGAGTATGGTAAAAAAATTTGATGAAGAGCAACCTAAAGAGGAAGAACAACATGAGGAGGAAGAAAAAAATGAAGAGGAAGAAGGGGATGAGCAAACAAAGGATGAACAAGAAGAAGAGGAAGGTGAAAAGGAGGGAGAAAGATAGGATGAAGAAATATGAACATCTCGACATGATAATAACATTCAAGATCGTCTACATATATCATAACCTATTGTTGCTATGAAACCTCATATTCCTTCTATTCCTACCTTTGCTCCACCTCCTCTTCCAACTTCACCTTTGCCTTCAACAATTTTGTATGCACTAAAAGTGACAATACCTCTAGTAATACATTCAATTCTTTCATCTCCTTCCACAGGGTTGGTGTCATAGAGTGTAGATGTTATTTTTGGGTCTCCATCATCAATTCCCAATTTGTCATCTCCATCTTTTGATATATCTTCACAAGAAATATTTGATTGATTCATCAATGAATCATTACCAAAACATCAAATTTGTAAATTATAGGTGCAGTAATGACTGAGACAACACCTATTATGACTACTACATTTGTTCCCATGAATACAGGTGCGAAACAAGAATTGGTAATAGGTCAAGTAAGTGATGTCTTGTTCCTTCCTTTGTGGCTTGCATCACAAGCTCCTAAAAAGAAAAATCAAGTGGTTTCTCCTAATGAATTAGATCTCAAGGAATTATCTCCACTAAAGCCTAAAGCAAAAGAGAATCCAAAGATTCTCTCAAGGTTTCATATGGATATGTTTTGACACATGTATGTGGAAGCAGTCGAACCTCCTCAAGGTAAAAGACATTATGAAACTAGTATAGGGGACTACACCATTATTAGAGTTGATCTTGGAAATATCACTCATGCAAGTGCAAAGGAGGATGCCAAAACATCTTTAACGACATTGATTGAGAAATTTGATAAGCTAAAGGAGACCAAGGACATGTATAAGGCGAAGGTTGAGCACTTTTCCTCTGTACATTAAAAAGAATTATTGAGTCCTCTGTGAGTGTGGAACTTGTTCTGATTAGTATAAAGGAACCTTTGGATTAGAAGGTTGAAAAATATTACTCTAAAGGGAAAATCATGTATGAATTTTTGGATAGGATAATTGAGCAAGGTTCACAATTCATGACCATTGCAGTAGAAAGGATCACAAAGATATCCAAGATAAGAATTGAGCTAGATAAGATAGTAAATATACTCTCTATTGAGAAAAAAGAGATGGATAAGAATCTCGAGTCATGGGTTTAGTTGAAGAAAGTTAAGTTGTGCAAGGTAGTGGAAGCTTAGATTATTCCTGACAAGGATAAATATGTGTAAAGCAAAGAATCAATCAAAAACCGCATACACATCATCAAGAACCTAATCAAGGATGTACAACCAGCTCAAGAGGATGTTGAAAAACATTGTGTTTCCTTGGTGAATAGAAATGAATATTTTCCAAGAAAGCTTCTTGTTGATGATCACACATTTCTTCCAGCTAGCAAGATTATTCTACTATTCAAGGAAGCAATTTAGAAATAGGTAGAAGATGAGGTATTTTCACTAGCTTCAATGGACACTTTGTGTGATGTACAATTTATGTTGGATAATCTCAAAACACATCTTAATAGATGCAAGAAGGTTTATTTTTCTACAAATAAGTATGTCACGAAGGTTCATACCATTATTGATTCCACTTCAGGACTGGACAAGATAGTAATGCAGGAGATCTTAAAGAGATATGAAGATTTTCAAGCACAAATCAAGGAACAATAAATCTTTTTGGATTTCCAGAGATAGTTAGTTTCAATGCTTTATCACATTCTTTATGTAAATAGGAATTGGCATTTTTACATGTCTTTTTTTCCTCATGCAACTATATGTAAAAATGGAGATTTCTTCCTATAATCTTGGACATCACATTGAATAAGTCAAAAGTTAGTTATGCTATTTTCTAGAATAACTCTTAGCTCTCACCTATAAATAAGAGAGAGCTCTATTGTATTATTTACCTTTAATCTATTGCAATGAAGTGATGCCAAATTGTAAAGCAATTTTGAGACTATGAATTCATATTGTGATACTATATTCAATCAAGAAAGAAGGCGAACTTGCATACCAAATTTTGTGTTGGATCAATTTTGAATGAATGTGAATGTTCTTACGTCTTTCATATTGATTTATATTATTATATGATTGGATTAGTGGTATTTTATTAATTGTGGTTGAAGGGCGTTCATGTTGGATCTTACAGAATTTGTGCTATATCATTTACTTGGGATTGTGTATGTGTTATGAATATATTTTTGGTGAATAATCTTCAAGACTTTGTGCTTGGAATTATTCATTCTATTCATGGATCTGTTCGTGGTGTAGGTTGAAATACTTTTCCCTTTAATTTGCATCATTGGTTATTGAAGAAATCATCATTGAAGACAATGGAAAGACTTTGTGTTATCATTAGGTTTTTGGTTACAAATATTTTATTATGCTAGTATTCTTAGATTATGGTTTCACAAATTAAGAATATTGGAAATTACTACTTTAGTTATTACTTATAGTTGAAGAGCATCGCAAAGTAATTGTGTGGAACACTGTAAACATATTCTATGAAAGAAGAGAGAATTATTAATGTAACACACCCCCATGATTAGAATAGTGTAAATATTGTAAAGTTTAGAATAGTTTACTTGCATTCCATTAAGCAGTAAGAAGGGATCCTCCCCTTTCTGAGAGGAGACATTTTATGTCATCATAACTGTGGTTGAAATTCATGTTTTGTAATCCACAAAGGGATTACAGAATATTTATCCAACACATCCTAGATAGTGGCTTCCAACTTCTAGCACCAAGTTCTTCTTTACCAATCATTTTTTATTATGTATTCCATTTCTTGAAATTTTATTCTAGTTTATTGTAAATCAATAGTCTCTTATTTCACATTATATTTTAGCTTAGCTAGAAAATATCTTTTCACAAGATTGAAACGTCATATGTTAATTTGGTAATATTTACACTTTTGTATACAAAATAGTAGTAAAAATATTCTATTGTAAAAACTATATTTATCCTAGAGTAATATTAAATGGAAAATAAATGGTAATCATAAACTTAAAATATTTTTCTATAGTACACTTGTCATTTCCTTGCATGGGGGATTTAAATTTTGAATGTTATAGCTCATGAACTAAACAATAAAAAATTGGGTCGCAACAAAGAAAATTTATAAGTAGCACAAAGCACATGAACTATTTGTTTATGGGATCTTTATGCTTTACTTTTATATGTATATCTCAACATAGAAATAAGCATATATCTATATAAAATACAAGTCATTTTTTATCCATTTTTTTTGTGGAAAGCATGATATAACACTTATTTTCATAGGTATGTTCTTTGTGAGCTTACTTTGTTTAGGGTCCTTGACTATTTTGTTAGAAGTAAAGATCAGTTGTTCTCATAGATAAGCTAAATCTTTATCTCTTTGGTTACAATCTAATATATTGATTTTCTTCTATATTTTATAAGTCCTTTTTGATAAACCATTTTTAACATGTTTTAGAATCATGGCATTCCATGAAATCATATTTATTGTAACAATTTTATTAATTGTTCAAATCCTTCATCCACATTCTAACATTTTTCATTTCATCTACATCTTTTTTTTTTTCTTTTTTTTTTTTGATCGGTAAACACTGCAAGGGGCAACACCCTATATTGATTTCCAAAAAATATTACAGGAGCTATATATCAAAAAATGTTGGTTGATATTTTATGTATTATTGACCAACCAATCCATCAAGATACCCAAACATGATATACAAACCAAAATCTGGTTGTTGTTTCAGTTACTGGTAGACCAGGATTGCAATATATTCATGACGCCATAGACTGTGTAATTATACCCCACACTTGGGATAGACACAAAAGCTACTAACCATATACTACTGAGGAGATATTTACATTAAAAATTGATAGAGAAACCCAGCTTAAGAGACTTCAATTCTATGAAGACCTTCAAGACTCAGAGATCCTCATCTTCATCTTTAGACTCGTACCGCTTCCGGTATGCCTTGTAACTGATGATTATGGGATAGTCTGGGCTGTAGTTCCTGTGAGCCGGATCTTTAGCTTTTTCTTTTGGGTCTTGTTGGTCATTTTCTTGCCATTCCTCTCCTTCACCCAACCCCCATTCCTGGTCATCATCAGCATCAAACTCATCCTCAAGCTCCTCATCCTCTGTGTACCTTCTGACCCAACCCCTAGGCAGATTTGTAGTTAGTTTCACAACTCTGAGGAGGAAGAAAATATTTCTATCCCTTTCTTCCCACAATTTTTCAAAGCCTTCTGGATCAATGGTGCTAATTAGAGGGAATTTCAAAACCTCACGACCTCTCACACACGTCATATAGTAGTTTTGTGCCATGGGGATGTTCCTTTCATCATCCACATTGTCCAATGCTGCGTCAATTTCACCCAACCATGTATGTACAAAATTCATCTAGGTCAATTTTTTACCTAGTGCCTTGGAAACTCACATGTGAAGGAGAACTGCAAGAAAAATTTCCAGTATCTCTGTGTTGGCTCCCACTCTGTGGTAGCCATTCAGGAATTCTAGACCCAACACGTGCTTAGTGGCCTTTAGGATGAGTGAATGTGAGGATTGAAGCAGACCTTGCAGTCGTTTGTCTGTGATTTCCCCTCGAAAAGCCTGCATTTGTTTATCTATTTCCAAAGCCAATGGCGTCTCCATTGCTCTCCTTTCTCGACACCTTCCAAAAAATTCTACTCTATACTAGTTAGGTGCCTTTATGAAGGAATGTGCTAGGAATGATTTTGTAAGCTACTTTCTTAATTGTGCATGAGAGCTAATGTATCGAGTGCCGCCTTCATGCGTGACAAAATACAACTTCGAATGTGAAGTGTACTCATTCCTAGAGATGAAATTAATGCAATAGCCAGTGTCCTTATGGGGGAATCATTTTCACAATTTAGCTTTTTGAATTATGATTGTGGCAACATACCATGTCTTGTCAAGAATGATGTGAGAGAGTGTCCTTGCCTCCCATAGGCTTTGGGGGCTTCCAAAGCAAATACCTGTGCCAAAAATTTCTGATAGAGTTTCCTAGCCTTTAATCCTCTGAAATCCTAGCTAGCCAATGCTGAGGTAGCTTTTTCCAGCTCATCTACTTTGGAGTTACCTTCCCTGTATATGTGACTAACTTTGAAGGCTGCAAAGCCATCTAACAATTCCTTTATTTGTTGTAGCAAATGATTTAATTTCCAATTAGGAGTGGATCCTTTACGAATTGCATTGATAGTAATTAGAGAGTCTCCTTCCAAGTGGATCTGAATGAAATTTAGCTCTCTACCTAGCTGCAAGCCAATTGTTGCCGCTCTAAATTCCACCTCATTATTTGTGCATCTACCCAAAGAGACTTATTTCACTACTAGCACCTTGCTATCAGAGTCTCGTGCTATACAACCAGCCCCACCCAGGTCTAGGTTACCTTGTGTAGCGCCATCAAAATTGATCTTTAACCACCCTGGATCAGAGGCTTGCCAACTAGTCTCGTCTCTTGATGCTTTTTTGGATTGAAGGGAGCTACTCCCACTTAGTGTGGGTGGTTTAAGACTCGGGAAGCATTTGATCAAAGTGTCATCCCAGTTAGTGAAAATGTTGCATTTACCTTACTTACGTCTAGCAACCTCATTGACCAATTCCACTATTGCTCTTTCAATTTTGTCCCATAGTCTATCCTTGTTCAATTCCTTTCCTTGAAAGATTCGCTGGTTCCTTTCCTTGCATAGTTCCCATATTACTATGGATGGGGATATTTTCCAGATGCTTTTAAACATTACTTTGCTACCTTTTTGAGGCCACATCTTAAACTAGGTTGCAATATTTTTTGGCATTGGATAGTGAAAATTAAGCTTGGATCTCACACGATTCCAACATTCCAATGCATAGGGATAGGACAACAACATGTGATCTGCCATTTCCAAGTGAGCTTTGCAAGGACAACACCTTCCTGGGCCTTGTATTCTAAATTTAGCCAATCTGTCCTCTGTGAGGATTCTTTTTTGGACTGCCAGCCATGCAAAAAATCTTGCCTTAGGAAGGCAGATGTTTCCCTAGAAAAGTTTTCTTGGCCAATCTTGATGATCTATTGTTATTTCCTTGGCCTTATATCCTAACTTCGCCTTATAGGTCCCATTAATAGATCCACACCACCTGATTTGGTCCTTCCCATTAGATGGGACAAAGAATCTTTCTTTGAAAATTTTTGACAGAGTTTCTTTCTGGGGCTGTGGGGCATTGAGGGTTTGAAGATCATGCCAAACCCAACATGAGCTTCCTTGATTAGGGATCTTCACACCATAATTGGCAACCTTGTTACCCCATAGTCTAGTAGTTTCCTCTTTTATCTCCTCCAAGCCATGAATGTCACCAATTGGTGCTTTCCTGCCCCAAGAGTCATGCCAAAAGGAAGCACTATTACCATCTCAGACTTCCCATGTGACATGATCAGATATAATGTCTCTACATTCTAGTAGGAAATTCCAGATTGTAGAGCCTCTCAGGGGATCCAATATTGTGAGGATTATATTTGGGTCATTTGAGTCAAGAAACTTCCTTTTCAATACTCTAACCCATTTCTAATTTCCTTTAGTGTGGATGTCCTAAACTAATTTGGCACCCATGGCCTGATTCATAAGGGGAAGTTGGCATAACCCTACACCTCCAACTTTCTTGGGAAGGCAAATCTTGTCCCATGCCAAAAGAGGAATTTTTTTTCTCCCCCGTACCACTCCAAAAGAACCTCCTAAAGATTTGAGTGAGAGCATCTTCAATAGCTTTGGGGAGCTTCAGACAAGACATCGAGTATACTGGGATTGCTAATAATACATATTTAACCAACAAGAGTCTACCAGCTAATGAGAGTCATTTACCTTTCCAAGTGCTCAACTTGTTCTTGCAGCTTCTAATTAAATTTTCCCAATAGTAGTTTTTGTTAATGCCTGCGAACAGTGGGATTCCCAGATAGCGACCTAGTAGGGAGGAAACTTTCAAATTTAGGATCCTTGCAATATCTCTTTGTAAACTTGGTTGTGTATTTAAAAAGAAAATCTTTGATTTGTCCCAGTTGATGTTTTGACTTGATGCTTTACAATAGGTATCCAGGAAATTTTTGATCATTATTGCTTCCCTCCAACTTGCTTCACCCATTAGTACTGTGTTGTCTGCAAATTGTAAGTGAGTTGAGGGTTCCATACCATTTGCAACATGAATTCCTTTCTATTTACCTTCCTCTGAGTCTTTTGATCCCCCTCCCCAGTACTTTTTCCATGATTATGAACAGGAATGGGGATAATGGATCTCCCTACCTAAGTCCCCTGGAGGAAGAGAAGAAACCATTTGTTGTGCCATTAACCAGTACCGAGAATTTCGGAGTTGAAATGCAGCTACTAACCCAATTTATCTAGTTTGGGCTAAAACCAAATCTGCCTAATACTTCCAAAAGGAAGCCCCTGTCTACCATATCATATGCTTTGAGAATGTCTAACTTTAGGAGCATGCATGCCTCCTTGTTTTTCCTGGCTGTGTGGATTGTTTCATGGGCTATAATGATGCCTTCTACTATGGATTGGTCTGGAGCAAATCCACTTTGTTCTTTAGAAATAACTTCCTTGAGCACATTCTTGAGTCTGTTAGAAATTATCTTTGTTACGACTTTGTACACAGTGTTGCATAGGGAAATAGGCCTGAAATAACTCATAGATTGAGGGACTTTATTTTTAGGAATTAGTGCCAGGAAGGTGTGGTTTATCGCCCCTAGCATAGTCATTTTCTTTCTATATTCTTCAACAATTGCACCAAGGTCTTCTCCAACTATATCCCAAAAATTTTGGAAAAAGCCGACATGGAAGCCATCTAGACCTAGGGCCTTGTCTGGATTCATTTGAAAAATTGCCTCTTTGACTTCTACTAGGGATAATTTTTGATAGAGAAATTTTTTTTGGGTCTCTGAGATGATGGATGGAATTGCGCCTAGTAAATAGTCCCTATCACTCCTATTAACGAGGATTTCCTTGTTTAATAGGGATTCAAAGAAAGTGACAGCCTCTTTGTTGACTTCTTCAGTTGATTGAGTTGTATCACCATGGTATTTTTTGATTTCTAGGATCCTCTTGCTATTGTTATTTGCTATTATTGATCTGTGAATTTTTTTTGTGTTTTTGTCCCCTTCTTTTAGCCAAGCTTCCCTTGATTTTTGATGCTAGTAGCATTCCTTCCATTTGAGAATTTTAGCCAGTTCTTCTTTTAGACTTTTTTCATTCTCAAAGTCTACATCATCCATGCCCCTATCTATCACATGATCATTGAGAGTGCAGATTTCTTGTTCTATTCTTGCTTTCTCCTGAAAGATTTTTTTGAAGTGGCTTTTGTTCCATTCTTTCAGCTTCACTTTTATATAACTCAATTTTTTGCTTACTTTAAAATGATTTGTTTCTTCGCTGAGCTTCACTTCATTCCACCAAGTCTTAATTAAAGCTGGTAGTTGGTTATCTCTTAGCCACATAAACTCAAATTTGAACAGGAAGCCTTTAGGAGCTTCAATAGGGCCAAAAGAGAGTTGGATTGGGAAGTGATCCAAACCAGTGAAGGGAAGGATTTGTGCATCATGTGACCCCTCCAGATCCCCCTAGTCGCCCCATAAGAGGAATCTTTCAAGCCTTTCTGCAATGTTAGTGAAACTTTTTCTCCTATTGGACCAGGTATATATTCCTTTCCTTTTTTGAATATCCAAGAGGATATTTTTATCCAAGAACTCCTTAATGTCTCTTGAACATCCAAAGATCTCCCTATCCCCCCTTGTTTTTCTACATTGTGTAGAGTGGAATTGAAGTCCCCTGCTATAATCCCTTTCTCTTACCTTTTGCTTTCTACTATTCTAGAAATATTGTCCCATAGTCTCTTTTTTCCTTTAGTGGAAACTAGGCCATAGACATTAATACAGAAGAAATAAAGGTTTCTTCTTATGTCTTTAAATCTAATTATTTTCCAATTCTAAGCTTTTGTCTCTACTACCCCTACCATTGAGAGCGTGTTCAATATAACCCCCAGACTTCCAGATGCCCCTGATGCCTCCAGAAGTTGTCCATTCCATTATTTCCATATGTCCAACCTTCTTCTACCTTCCACCTTATTCCACTTTGTTTCTTGCAAAAGCACCACATCTGCATTTGATTGGTCAATTTGGTGCTTGACCATGCATCATTTTTCAAGGGCGCTAATGCCCTTGACATTCTAGGTAATAACCCTCATACTACTGAGGGAAGGATACTCTCCTTCCCTATTATCAATTTCTTTTTCCCTAGGGCATTACTAGCCAACACAAGCTTGGTCTTGTTTGATTTTCTTCCCTTGCTTGAATTTTTCTTGATGTTAGGGCATTTAAGCTTTGATTCTGACTGTTGCAACTATCTAACTTCCAGTAATTCTCCTTCCTCCACATCCTCCCAAAGCTCACCTGCCCCATCTGAGAGTTGCTCACTTTCCTCTCCATCTGATTGTTGACCCTCATCTTCTACTTTTGTCTGGGGGGCATCTGAGTTTGCTAGCAAGCTTTGGGAGATCATTTGTGGTGGGGGTACATGAGGGAGAAGGGACCGATCACTATTAACACAACTAACAGATAATTCCTTCAATTCATTTTGAATTACTTTCTGGAGAAGTTGAGTGTCGTCCATGAGGGCAATGAGGGCTTGTTCAGCCTAGATATTTTCTTTATGGGGAATTCTAGCTTCCTTAGCTAGGGAAAGTAGGTGTTCCACTAGAAGGGCATCGTTTTCTTCTCTAGCTGACCTGACTATCCCCATATTTGTCCTACCCTCATCGTTAGTATGCATTGGGGGCACATTCGTTGGAACTTCTTGAATGATATTGAATGCATTGTCTGTTATTGGATTTTTTGAGGTGCTCTCCTGAAGTGACTTCCTAAAGAGGCATTTTTTTGTTCTTGAACCCTCCCAAACTTTTATTTCTTGCTACCAGCTTCCAAATTTTGTTAATATCTCAAGTATTTTATATATCCCAACCCCTACATCTATTTCCACCAACAAATAGGGTTCTGATCCACCTATTCCATTGATGAAATATTCATCCACTCCAATACATACTCGTAGGGCATCACCCAATCTTGTCATAGTATCAAAATTCCAAAATTATGATGGTAGATCTACTAGCTTAATCCAAGTTGATACTTGGGTCAATCGGTGGTTCCATGGGTCAAAACTAGCTTGCTAGTTTGTGCAGTAAAACCGGTGTCCATTCATAAACAAAGGGTCCCCTTCTAGGATTTCCAATTTCATATTTAAATCTATACATTCTATCAAAAAGAAGGAATTTAGAAGGGGGGTAACACTTACCCGGTCTGGATATTTGTTCATCCAACAGGCTTTGATCTCCTCATTCGAGTTGGCTAGGCTAGTCCATTTCACAAAAAGGGTGTGATCTGATAGCCTCGCCACCCTTTTTTCTATCAGTTCTGCTGGCAGTTGAAAATGTTTATGACCTCTAGGATACATTTTTCGTGCACTGAAATGTTTAGGATTGGGAATCTTTGTGATTCAGTTTCCTTCGGAGTAGATCACGATCTATCTCATTCATTCTTCTACCAAATTCAAACTCCTCTCTGTTAGGTTGAGTTGTCTTCACAAAGGCGTTTTGATCGTAATTGAGCAGGTCTTTCTTCTGCCATACTTTGCTGGTGCGATTCTGAGGGTTTCCTCCTTTGGACTTCCACTTGGCGGCTAGTTGTTTGCCTTTTGGATCCCCTTCCTGGAGCCACCCATGCCTACTCCTATACTCTGGTCTTTCTGATGTGTTCTAGTTGACGCTCGGGGGAATTTGCTTTTGCTCTGTTGGTCTGTCATGCCCACTCCAAAATTGGTTCTTCCTGTATTGGGGATGGCATTTGTCCACCCAGCCTCCATTTTCAAAAATCCACTGAGGAGTATGTCCTAGATTCTATTGATTTGTTGCACCACCATCCTTTCTAAGGGGCTTGACTCCTTCTACCAGTTCAGAATCACCCCATCGAATACACGGCCCGTCTATAGATTTTTTCACATCCTCACTTGCTCGCGCCATTCGATAAGAATTTTTTAGAATTACATCTTCTATTTGTTATAGTGCTTGTCTTGAATACAATTAAATATTGGTTCTCTTATCTTTCTATCAAACTATGATAATTTACACCTACAATACACTAATTCAATTCATTTTTAATGTAGGGGGAATTTAATTTTTATCAATCTAGATGTTTATTTCTAGCATATTTTTTGGAGCCTATATGTAAAAATGTATCTTTAGGGTAATCCCACAATAGTGGTTTACAATTTTTGGCCAAACTGGACACTGAAATAAATTTTTTTAACTAAATCTTCATTTTCGGGCACCTATAGCGGCTAAACCGTGAGGAATTTGAAGATGAGGAAAACTAGAGTTTCGTGAAATTTTGTCTATAGATTCTAATTATTATTTTTTCAAAATTTTTGGAATCAGATTGCATTTCTTTTTCCATCTCCCTCGAAAACTAGTTTTTTTCATAAAACAACATTTTAAAAAAGTGACGCTCACCGTATAACGCATAACTTTTTTTCCATGAAGGATAAAATTCTAGTTCTTTCAAATTTAGATTCATAACTCTGATACCTAGTGCTTCCACTTGGTTAGATAGTTTTTATTTAATATTTTTTCTTTAATCAAGTTTTGAATTCAAACCAATTATAATTCAAACATAGCGCGTATAACGCTGAACTATTTTTGTATGTATCGAAATTCAATTTTTTTCTTTGTTGGATCAAGGACTTAAATATTTGCACTAATAATCTTTTATTTTTCCACATGTGTAGAACAAGAGCTTGATTTTTGTGAAAAACCTACATTCACAAGAAATAAAAAATAAATATAATAATAAAATTAAATTTATTTAAAATTATACTTTTTGGGAAGCTTATAATAATGACTACATACTTGCAAAAAATAAATTTTAAATGAATTCATTTGATTCCCCAAAAGGTAAATCAAAAGTGGTTTTTTATCAGCATTTTGATAGGTATAAAGGAGACTCTGTTATAGGTATGGTTTAAAACTAGCGGGGTTCTATCCAAGGGGGTTTGATTTAAGGTAGTTTGATCGAATCCTCTTAAATTGGAATTCTTTAAATGGAACCTTTTAAGGCTTAAATCATTATATTTTCTAAAAATATGTGATTTCAGCAAAAATCAGTTCCTCCCAGAAATTGTAAACTACCTTTGTGGGATCACTGTTTACTTAATGATAATTAAACCACCTTATCATAATAAAAATTAATAGAACTTTCCCAATTAAAAAATTGTAAATGTTTTCACTATATTTAATGTACAAAAATAAAAACACATAATCTCCTAACTATAACCCACAAATGAAAATAGCTAAAGATGTTTCCTCTATAAGTCATACAAATCAATTATCCAACCTCCTATGGTTGGGATTATTCTAAACTTAATTAATGTTAGCCAATAGGGTACAACCTCTTACAACATTTCTATTTTTCACTAAATCTTTATATGTAGGATGGTTGATCCAACCCCACCTTCTCATTCGATTAATACTATTCAAGGTTTTCCTAATGAGCGTAAAAACTTTGTTTTAGTGGTTCATCTTGCTTCAATCTTTCCTCCCCTAGAAGTTATCCATATGGCTCGTTCTCTCATCAACACTCATGCAATAGAGCATAGACGTTATACTTAGCAAAACCAACAAACTTACCCTATTCCTATTTCTCTCTCTCCACCCAATCCTATTCTTCCTTCAAATCCTCATCTTCCCCCTAACAATACTAAAGAATATGACCTTATATCTAGAAAAAAATTGAGCTACAAAAGTTATTATTTCTTCCTATGATCTAGTCTAAACTTCAACTTCTTATCTTGAGTTCAAAAAAATCTTTCTAAAATTTCCTTGTTTCTTCCTATGTAAAACATATTGGAATAGCTTCTTTAAATGAAGGTATTTATATTGACACAGGTGAGATTACTTCTCTCCATTATAAACTTCCTTCCTATGAGGTATAATAGGAGAATCCTCCTCTTTTCACCATTAACTCTATGGATATTATATGTGTATTGATTGATAAAGACTCAAATATTAATGTTTGTAGTTTTAACTTTCTAAAATACATCTACATTGATACTTGTAATCTCATTTTTACTAAATTTTCTATTGAAGGTTTCAATAGAATTAGATAAGATTATTTAAGTAGAATTACTTTACCCATCTCATCAGCTCATGTTACTCTTCTGAAATTTGTCCATTTGTATGGTAGGGAATCTTTCTTATAATCCTCTATTAGACAAACCATGGATTGATGCGATGAGGCCTATCACAACTACTCTCCACCAATTTGTAAAATTTCTTTGACGTAAGACTTTCACGCTTAAAGTAGATAATCATCCCTTTTATTATTGTCAAATGTTTTACTCTTCCTTTTCTAACCTATTTCAATCAGTATATGAAAACAATAATGTTTCCTTATGCTTAAACAAATTTACATACATCTATTTCTATATTAATTTTATCATTATTTGCAGCTTAATAACTACTTATCAGTCATAATTTTAACATTATTCAAAATTTAAGAAGTATCTCTCCTAAATTCTTCATAAAAGCATATACGGTCATATGGCCATCAAATTTAAGAAGAAAGTGTGGAGTGACTGTTGCAAACAACGAATGGAAACAATAAAGTTTCCGTCTGCTCAGAGAAATTCGTACAGGAGGCGAATGCCTCTCCATTCCCATTTATTGTTTCCATCTATACAGAAGAATTTGATTTGGACACGGAAGCGTCTCCATTTCCATTTTTTTTTCCATCCATCGAAAAGACGTAAGTGGGATAGGGCGGTGCCTGCAGGCTGTCTAAAACGTGACTCCCATCGTAAATTTCTAAGAGATGTAGACCATGACGGAGTCATTCGACATAATATCAGACGGAAGAGTCAAAATTGATTTGAGTGTTTCAGGGATATATACTCATTGTCAGTATTGGTAGACTATGAGTAATACGAAGTCATGAATCATAGTCACAAGGAAGCAGACTTGAAAAAATCAGAAACCTCCAAAAAGGATTATCATCCAGCGTGTTTTAAACGGTCTAGTCTACATCCTTTATCCTCTTAGTCTGAGTCATGCATGTGATCCTGTCCGTGGGGTCGGGTAGTGCATGCAGGCTGTCTAAAACGTGGCCCGTCGTAAATTTCTGAGACATGTAGACCATGACGGAACAGTCAAAATCGATTGCGTCCCTCAGGGGTTTGATAGTAACATTGTCTCATCTCACAGCGTGTTTCAAGGGTTTGGTAAACTGTGAGTATTACCTCATAGTCGTGATGAAGCAGATCAGAGACCTCCAAAAAGGATGCGTCCAGAGTGTTTTAAACGGCCTAGTCTACATCCTTTGCCCTCTTAGTCTAAGTCAGGCATGTGATCCTGTCCGTGAGGTCGGGTAATGCTTGCAGGCAGTCTAAAACGTTGCCCGTCGTAAATTTCTGAGAGATGAAGACCATGACGGAACAGTAAAAATTGATTGCGTCTCTCCGGGGCTTGATAGTAACATTGTCTCATCACACAGCGTGTTTCATGGGTTTGGTTAACTGTGAGTATTACCTCATAGTCGTGATGAAGCAGATTTGAACTAGACCTTCGCTTTTGGCTGTGCAATGGATGGGGGACCTGTCGGAGTGGGGTGGGAGCGGGGCCTTGAGAGGGCACGGAGGATAAATGGATTAGTAGGCACCTGTTTCTTTTTTTGGGGTTTGTTTTGTTTGTTTTGTTTCCTCTTTCTTCGTTTGGTTGTAGAGGATGAACAGGTATAAAGGTAAACTCTAAGGATTAGGTCATGATTCTTATGGTATTCTTCCAACTAAATTATAGTGGCGGTTTCAATTCTTTTTTATCTATTTTAGAGTAGAGTATTAATGATTTTAAATTATATCTTTAAATTTTACATTTAAAAGTATTTGTTAGAAAAAAAAATGACAATGAATGGATTGAATTTGTTAACAATTAATGAAGTATTGGTATAATGTAATTTTAGAGAACTTTTTATTTTTCTTTAATTTATTTTGTGTGTTCATGTGTGTCATATATTTTTCACCTATTCTTTTATGATGTCAAACTAATCTTTTTCTCTTTCATACACATCATTCTCCATGTTTCTCTTCCAACTCATTATAATTTTGTGCTTCAATGCTCTTATTTTACATTCTTATCTTTCTTATAGTCACTTTATACATTTTTTATAGTGTATTTCCACTATCTACTTTCATAAAACTCTCACTTATCATCTTGTAATGTTTCTACTTATTTTTAAGAATATCATTACCTTTTATGGCTTATTTGGGCATGTAAGGTATGAATTTAGTGTATTTTGCACTTTGTGAATCATTTAAGGGTTTAAAAATAGACCATAAAGATATGGGAAATATTGCATTATCCCTTATGTTTCTTTTTGAATGTTCCTCTCTTATGCAATGCTACAATGACCTCCATAACACTTTATTTTATCATATATTAGGTATAATGGCATTTGTTATATCACCAATATTACTGTGACACCTCAAAATATTAAATATTGTCATAAATATTACCAATGTTCTACCTAAAACATTGTTTGAAGGATGAGAAAAAGTTGTGAAATGTCTTATGAAACCTCTTTATTTAACTACCTATTTGTAGTGTCATAAATTGTCACCCTTGACAATTTCACACTATTTTTTTCTCCCCGTAAATTATTGAGCCTAATTGGGTCCCTAATTTCCTAAAATTATACATTTTATACCCCTTTTGGAGCACTTTTCAACAAATTGCAAGTAGTTAATAAATGCATCCAACTCATATGTTGCCCTCAACACTTTATGTCCTAAAAATCAATGCCAAAACCCAAACACCCTTGGGTGTATGGGTCCCCCTTCTTAGTCATGACCCAATTTTGGGCACGTCGGTGTCAGTATCTTAACATTAAAATTCAAATTTCAAGTGTTAGCTTTTAGAATCTAATTTTCAAGAAACAAAATAAATACCTAGTCTTTTCACCATTTGCAACTAGAAGGATAACTTATGAGCAATCATTATTGTCAAGATCAAGTCAAGAATAGCATTTGAGAGCTTTATTGTAGCAATTCAAGATCCAATCATCATGTTAAAGTGTGTGTGAGTTCATGTTGTCATATTATAATTGTTTTATGATGGCTAACAATTTTTGTAGGTCTCCAAAGCATTCCAAGCATTCAAGTAAGCAAGATCCAATACCTTGAGGTGATGTGTATGACTTCAATCCTTCAAGGAAGCAATTGAAGGGTGGTGAGTTGTGGCACTTTGTGATCTCAACATTCCTTCCTATCCATTTATCCATTTTATCATTGACATTACCATTGTGAAAGTGGAAACTCTTATCGGGGTTTGACTGAGGCAAGCCTCTAAATGGTCTAACATTTTCCCTCTCTTTTAATATGTAGGTTTTAGGTTTGAATAGGATTAAAATAATATTGAAAAAAGGTTATCCAATGTTGCATTCAAAGTCTTAAATATTGTCAAGTTATGAAAACTCACCTACCAAATTATCTGATAGCATTCTAACAACTTTGCAAGTGGAAACAAAAGTCTCAGATCTACCACCAGAGGACTCCAAAAGAAAAAGGACACCCTATAGAGACCCATATGCCCCTAGTCATCCCAGTCATCCTATTTAGCTCAAAACCATTTTTTTAGATCAGGTACACAGTCTCCTACATTTCTAAAATCTTCTTGTGAACTACTATTTCAGTTTGTTCTTTATCATTATCTTGTATTTTTCATACTAGTTCATATAGTCTAATTAGGTTTGTGAAGATATATCGATTTCAATATATTTCTAAGGCCCTAAGGATGCAGATCCAGGTTTGATTGACTCACATTCGTGGTTGAAAGTCAATTTATTCGCCTTGTTGATTTGCACTGTAATATACCTTTTAAAAAGGAAGAGATTCATCTTAGGTTTTGTGCATTAAACTTAAGGATTGCCTTTTTCTTATGTTACACTATCCTACTTCTAAAGTAAAGGAAATATCTTCATCTTAACTATATTTTTCTATGAATTAAGAAGTCAATGTTATCTTGTCCTTCTAGATATGCTATTCTTTATATTTATTGTTGGAGTAAACATGTAAGAATTAATTAATCATTAATAAATTATTTTACCACTTTTACTTTAATTACTTAAGCTAAACTTAAAAAATATTTTTTTATTATTAGATTGGACTAAATATAGGTCATGTTATCACATTACATAGGATATTAAAACTTGTCACAGTCTAATCAAATCCTCATCTAGAATTTTTTTTTTCCTTTGCATAAGGATTCACTTTCATTGTAATCTATTCATTCAAGTTATTGCATCAAAAAAATTCTTAGCTTGTTGAGAAAAATTGTCTTTCTTGATCTCTTTTTATGATAATATAATTGCTTGTAGGTGATATCTAAGAATTGAGGGTTTCAACTCCAATATGGTATCAAATTATCAAATATGTAACCTCCTATTCAAAATTTGAGAGATCAAGCCTTGAGAAAAAAAATTGTGTGACCTAGAGAGAAATGGATCTTTCTATTGCATCTGAAGCAGCCAAAAACCCAATGATTGACTATTATTTTATGAAAATATGAGAAGTTAAAAATTTGGACATTTTTTAGGGCATAGATTTTGAAGGTTTTTACTTCTCTATAATTCAAAATCCATACATCCCAATGGATCTACACTGGATTGTATGAGTTGTACATACCTATATCAACTTTGCACAAAAATCCATCCAATATTATAGAAAATCGGTAAGGTTGCATAAAAGGCTATTGATCATACAAAATAGTAGAAGGTTACTAATTTTTTGTGACTATGTAAACTTTTTGATGCACTAATGTAATTTTATTGAGTACAATATTTATGAGGAATATTCCTTATTCTTTGAACACTAACAACCACTCCATCATTGCTTAGGCACTACCCACGCCCCACCCAATTGATGTCACCTAACACCTCTACATTTCTCATGCTCCCCAACACCTATTTGTAACTTGGACCCAACCACCACTCCACTCCTAGTAGTGGTGTACCACCCTAGGTTCTTTGATGAGGTCTTATTGGCATCCAAGGGCTAGTTGCCACAACCTAGCACCTAGTGATCAATATTGCGTAGGTTTGGGAGCTAATATTTTGTATCCCCTTGTTTGGTTTCTAAGCCAAATTAGACAAGTTTTAAGAAATCATGTACAACTTGGGAATCTAATTTTTACATTCCATGATCCATATACCATTGGAATATTGGTTCCAAGATCAATTCAATGGTTTGTCTAATATTTTTAGATTATGCTCCTAGTAAATTTGCAGGCCTTTGTTGTCAAATCAAGTTGTTTCACTTAGAGGGTCATAAAGTTTTACTCAGATCTTGGATTTTCATGATTCTCATAGATTCAAAAAGACGATCTAGTCCTCTACATAGATCTTAGACCTATTTTTCCATAAATTTTACCAAGTACTTATTAGTTCAATCAAATATTAGGCTTTCATTTTTATTATTTTTTTGAAAAATATGCAAACAAGATCAAAGTTTATGGGATCAAAGGGGAATTTTCTTACATTATGAGAGTTTATACTGCTAGTCTTAAAATTTAAATATTTAATAAATCTAAACTCATGGATCCAACCCATATTACTCCACTCACTCCATACAACTACTATGGGTGGAGAAAATAGATGGAGATACATCTAAAGAAACAAGAGTTATATAGAGTGACCATGGGTATAGAAATTGAACCAACAAAATTTGTAGAGAAGGAAAATAGTTTAATAGGTCTGACAAGGATTTTGGGATATTATGCATGTCTATGTTTCTTGATCTTCTCTTTCATGTTGAATCTTGAACCACACTCAATCAAATCTAAACTCAATTGGAGTCCTTGTTTGGGAAGTATAATATCTTGAGTGGATTTCAATTGTTGAATGATCTTATTAGTTTGATTCCTATAAATTTTAATGTCATCTAAGAAATTTTCACAAAAATCAATACTCTCAAATTACAGTTGACATAGTGTGGTATTGTCAACTGAGACTCATAGTTGATTCTCCCCATCCTTGATTATTTTTCTACATCATTCACTAAGGATCATGGAAATTTGCTCCAAATGGGATCATTGAACTCTTCCAAATAATAAGCTCTTATTGCAACACAAGGTAAAGACCTAAAGGATTTAAATGTCAAAGGAGAGAAAAAAAAAGGATTCTGAGAATAATAAGAAAGCAATGAAATCACATTCACATGATGCCTTGAGTTCTCTTTTTCCTCTTCTAAGAGGGAATCATCTAAGAAAGAGAGACAAAAATGTGCATATTGTAAACAATTAGGACATGATGAACATCTATGTTATGCAACACAAATTGATGAGTTGAAACACCATCTACAAAAGAATCATATTTATTTGTCATCATCTATGTCTTCTAGCACATCCTCTTCTTCCATTTCAACACCTTTACAATCAGGGTGAGCCACTATGGCACATTGAGTAGACAAGATGAAAGGTCATGCACTCTTTGCATCCACTAGTCCTTAGTCGAACCAATGACTTCTTGATTTAGGAGCTTCACATAACATGAATTTATCTCTAGATATGTTCTCTTCATTTGAGCCTTGCACATCATCACACACATTCTAAAGGGAAACAACACTTACATGAGTGTTAGTGGGAATATATATATATATATTGATAATGGCACATTTCATGATGTACTTCATGTTCTTTCACTATCCTCAATTATTCTTTCCATCAATTAAATTACACACAATAGGGAAAGTAAGATCATAAATCTCACATCTAATTTTTTTCTTATCAGAGATTTGCATAGTAGAGATATTATTGTAGTTGGGACATTTGATCATGCCTCTCAATTGTATGCCTTCTCTTATTTTTCTAGATGAGATTGCAATACCATTAACTATTTTACACTAGATCATACATCTAGAGTGGATCAAATATCTAAGGAGTAGTTTGGTCACTTGAACCTATGTGTCCTTCCATAATCCACCTTGTTTCATGAAACTTGTGTTGATATTCCACCTCCACCTCTTGCATCTTCAAATATCAACTCACTTCACCATGATATTTCTAGTCTTTTAGTTTTAGCTTTAAGGGATGACTTCTTAGAAGACATTGTTTGTGGACTAATTGCCAATTTCTCCCTTCATATTTGTGACATGGACTAATTTCCTCCCATGGATCTATTTATCTTTGGAATTTATATCAAGTGTTAACATTTCAATCTTTCGGTGCAATGAATAATGTGCTCCAACAAATGGTATGAGAGTCGTGGTCGTGGGTTTGAATCCCCTAGGGTGACATTAAGGGGGATTGTTGGACTAATCACCAATGTCTCCATTTAGATTCATGACATGGACTAACCACTTCCCATGGATCTATTTATCTCTAACATTTGTATCAGGAATTAACAAGTCAATCTTTTTTTATAATGATAAACATGTTCCAATAATTGTAATATTATTTGTTGAGTCACACATTGTAGATATTAGGGACATGCTTCAATATGTTCACTTCCTCTTTGGT
The DNA here is from genome assembly GCA_007258455.2 of Sequoia sempervirens. NCBI lineage: Eukaryota > Viridiplantae > Streptophyta > Pinopsida > Cupressales > Cupressaceae > Sequoia > Sequoia sempervirens. The sequence goes on along the minus strand of VDFB02007390.1, from coordinate 4,737 downwards.
TATAGCTATATCCCACCTATCATCACTTTCTCATTCCCTTTGGAGGTTGTTATACAAGAATCTTCATAGTTGTTTGCATTTTCTTCATTTTATTTGACTTCTTTTGATTTAGACATGTGGAGCCTTGAGCAATTTTCTAAGGAACTCATCTTGAGACCTCTTCTATTGAGGGAGTTTCTTCTTCATTCACCATGAGATGTGTTTCTTCCTAAGGGGGGGAACATTTTTTGTCGATTTTGGATCATCTTTAGTATTCATCTTTGAGCATTCAATTTTGATAGAGGAGAAAATTCCTTATGGGGATTTATCATCTCTTCTTTTCTCTCATATGGGGGGATCTTGATTGTACTTGCATGACCAAAGAAACACCTTGGGGGACATGTTGAGTCCTAAATTTTTTGTCACATGTACAATTTCATTTATTTTCTCTCTTTTGGAGAGGATTTTTTTTTCCTATTCAAGGTTTTCTCCTTTTCTCTAGTTATGAAATATATTTGGTTTTTTTTTTCTATGGGTACCTCATCAGGCCTTGTAGCTAGGACCAATTTTGTCTCCATTATTGCATTCTTTATTAAGCTTTTAGCTTCTCACTATGTTGATCTTAAGGGGGGTTTTAGAGTAAATATGTAATTACCTAATATTTAATTAATTATTAGGCATATTTTAGTTTAGTTAATTGAGCTAAACTTAGAAATTATATTTTTATTATTATATTGGGATAATTATAGGTCATGTTGTCTCATTACATAGGATGTTGACACTTATCACAATCTTATGAAATCCTTTTCTAGGATTTTTTTATTACCCTTTCATAAGAATTCACCTTCACTGTAATATATTCATTAACTTATTGCATCAATATAATTATAAGGTTGTTGAGTAAATTCATCTTGCTTGATCTCTTTTTATGATAGGATAATTTTTTATAGGTGATTTTTGGAAGCTATGGAGTTCAATCATCAACTCCAACATTTGTTTCTTCATTAAACCTTAGCTAGTGTGATCTCATCCTTTTAGGAATGTTCTCCTTTACATTAATTTCCTTAATAAACCTTAGTTAATATGATCTTATCCTTCAAGTGGGTAAGTGCAAAAACATTCAACACAAAAAAGATGCCACTTTTTTTTCACCCAAAATGACCATTTGGTGAGCACCAAATTTGGCACTCACTAAATGGCTCAAACGACTGAGCCTAAGGGTTGGTATTTCCTAATGTAACCCATTTTGCAAGCTCCAAATTTGACACTCGCCAAATATGAATGATGAGCTTTCAGAATGTATTTTGTTGAACTCTTTCTTTTTCCTTTGTGTTTTCCTTTATCTTTCTCTGCTAGTGAAACAATATACATATAAAAATTTAATTATAAGTTGACATTTACATATGGAAATTTACTTTCTTATTATTTAAGTTATATTTCATGTATATCATTTTAGGATGTTTAAGAGTGGTTTTATATCTCTTAGACTTATAATACAAATTTTTAGTTTTTTGGAAGATCTTATAAATTTTTAGACAATCAAATTTTAGTAATCAACAAGTTGTATCATCTTTCTCTCTATCTTATCTCACTCATTATTTCTCTTATGCTCTAGACCTCTCTCTCTCTCACTATCTTCATCCCTTTATTTTATTCTCTCCCTTAAGCTTAAGAACTACTTCTCTACCTATCCATCCCTCTCTATCTCTATCTCTTTCTATCTCCCTCTCTCCCTCCCTCCTTCCCTCTCTACATCTATCTATCTCCCCTCTCACTTTCCTTCTCTCTCTCTCTATCTCCCCATTCTATCTATCTCTCTCTACTCTCTATCTCACTTCTCTCTCTCTCCTTACCTCTCCCTCTCTCCATCCCTCCATCCCTCCCTCCCTCTATCTTTGTCTTTATCTATGTCTTTATCACTATCTTTGTCTCCTCTTTCTCTATCAATCTATCCTTCTCTCTCTCTCTTGGTAAGATGATGTATGCCCATGATGATAGGTGGCAATAAATTATTGCATCGTGTAGCTCCTATAACTCATGATTTCAAATTTTCAAGTGCAAAGTTAAGACATACTATGCAAACAACATGCAATCATGGAGATCAACAACACAAAATTAAAGGGAAATAAATTTGAAGGTTATTTTTTAAAGTCAATTTAAATCAACAATGATCATTAGATCATGACACGAAGTTGGAGATCTACAACCAATATTTGAAGATATGATCTTCTCAATAGTTAGGTGGTGGAAAGCATGGTCAAGTAGTGGAACCAACATAGAAAGAAAAATTAATTGGTACAAAGATAAATTTTAATGGTGATTGATAGATATGGTTGTAAAAAGGCACAAACGGTTAGAAGATTTGATATAGATTGAATCCTATATATAATGGAATTTAATGAAAATCAAAACCATAGGTTTGATACATGTTAAAAATAGCATAATTTAATAAATTATTGTGGTGGTGCATGGATCGAGAAAAAGAAGACTTGTTAGTGAAGAAAGATGAGATAAGTCTAATAGAATAGAGAGTATGGTATTAAATCAAGAGAAAACATCATGAGAAGGAAGAACTAGACCAAAAATTGATCACATCATCTAGGATATGCATTCAATGTGCATGGGTAAGAGATAGTAGAAATAGAGGAATATAGAAGAAGAGAGGTATGTAGATGCTAAGTTAGAAACAAAATAGAGAGTGGAAATTCTTGTAGAGATGAGCAAAGAATGAGCAGTTATAGAACATGTTTGTAACATGGAATTGGATTTGTGTGAATCACTTGTAATCAGTAGTTTTAGCTCCATATTTTTCATTGTAAAATTGATTGGTTGGTGCCATCATAAATTTGAGTTGATTCTTATTTAGGGAGTAGGTTCTTCCTTAGAGTTGGTGCTCTTAAATCAGGGGATTGGTGTCTCCTTATGGTTGGTCCTCTTTAATAGTATAACCAATACAATTTTATTGTGAGGTTGGATTAGGACAGTAGATCCTAGCAACTATTCTCATCGTGGTTTTTATCATATTAGGTTTTCCATGTATATCTAGTGTCATCTTCACTTGTGTATGTGTGATCTCTACATGTTCATTTGATCTGTATTAAAAAATTTAAATGGTCTATTGATTCACCCCCCTCTCAGTGGATAGTTGTGTTCCAACATTTATTAATTACACATTTTAGCAATGATATATTATAGAGAAATTTTATATATATATAAATTGGTATTCCATGAATGGTTTTGTATCTTGAGCAATAAATTTATCTTCTTTCTTTCCACTTAAAATGAGCAACAAAAACTAGCTGTTGGCATTGGTTGTACTACACTTATCATGAAAATATATATTTTCCCTCATATGGCTTTATCATATACATTATTAGTTCCTCCTTCAAACATATTCTATACCTATGTTTATTTCTATATAATATATTTCTTCTTTTTTATAGAGATAGTGTCTTCCAAATGCTACTCCACAAACATCCAATGAGATGATATCAACAACCACCTCATAATTTAAGGCTATGGTGAGTGAACTTAATCACACATTATATTTTGAATAAAGTCTTAAAAAAATATATCCAACCCAAATGATATGGACTTGTGAGCATGGAAATGGGTTTCTCCTCTTTTTATGGGAAAAGAGCACAAGGATAAGGGACCTATTTCACTCATGTTACGTACAAGGAAACCTTAGAGATCTCAATCCAAGGATGAAGTGGGGAGAAGAGATGTGGCAATAAGGTATCCTAGGGTGTGATTAAGAAATAAAAGAAGGTTCACCAAAAAGCTAGGGCTTGGAAAGACTAGTAATATGTAAGACCTAATGATCAATCCTAATGATATGCAAAACTTCACTAAATGACCTAGAAATGCATGAAAAATATAATAGAACCTAAGAAACTAGAAATGTGCACCTAGAAACCTGTAGAAGCTTGAATGAAGAAATTTAATGTTGAATATGCTGAATTTAATGCACACTAGGACACATATGCCAAGCTGAGTGATTTAGTCCCAAATTAGGGTTTCTCAGCTAAAATAGGAATCTATAATTGACAACTCTAGATCTTGTAAAATCAAGAAATTTGACTATATTGGGAATCATATGCTAGAAGTGGCATATCAATCCTGCTTGGCTTTTTTGAAGGATCAAATTTTGAATATGCTCTCTAATCTCTGCTCTGCCTGAAGTCTCAACCTAATTTTTGGATCTAAAATGTTGAATTTTGCTTTGTAGATGTCTTTTAATGATCTTCCAAGCAAGGTGACAATTTTAACAACTTGACAACCTTCCTCCAATCTTTCTCTTCAATATGTCTTCAACCTAGATCTACAAATCACACACTAAATAGATGGAAAAATATTATTTTGATAGTGTAAAGGGGTTTTCCTTGGTCAAGCCCCAATTTGGTAATCAAACCTTGAAACAAAATCAAATGAAAAGGAGGGATGATGAATGAAAAAATGTAATGTTGCAACTCAACAAACCCTAAGCATAAAGCACATTGCAAACATGTATGAAATGGCTCCAATGGATGTGGATCTTGAATCTTGCTTGAATGTTGTAGATATTTAATTGAATACTTGCTTGAATCATGAAACCCTACATTACAAATTTTAGATAAAAAATAAACATGATGCATGATGACTTTGACATGATGCTTGATTCTTGAATAATGCTCCAAAACACTTGATAATCAGCTCTTGAAGACTCTTGAATTCTCTTGTGAACTCAAACTTGCTATAAGGATGTTTATTCAACTT
>VDFB02007388.1:0-21006 GCA_007258455.2 Sequoia sempervirens | reverse complement strand
TTTGTATATCTTATTTCTTTTTGTTGTTTTTTGCAATTTTGACAATATGACAATATGACAACATGACAACTTTGACAATTTTTATAATTTTTGACAAAATGATCTCATAATCACCTAATAACCTATTGAATTACTCAAAAAATTTAAATATGGTATAAATGACCTTATGGCATGACCCAAACACCATGTAAATCAAATATTTACAAAATGGCCTGATGGAGGCATGAATTCCACTAGGTGCTCCTACACCATATGCCCACAGAAAAGAAAATTCAAGTCACATTGAATGTTGGTTTGCTCCTTCTTTTTGATCTTCTAGTTCTTTTGCAACTTTTCCTTCCTCTGTGAAACTTTTCCCGGGTCCTTCTTCATCTTCTTCTTCTTAAACCATCTCTTATCCATCACTTTCTCAACTTCTAGGCTCCAAACCTCCATTTCTTGTGTATATACCTCAATAGCTGCATATTTGTATTTATCCTCATCATTGGAACACTATATTACAAAATATTCACCATTAGTATAACCTGCATCATACTCTTGGAAACCTTCACATACCTCATTATCAAACAAATCTGCAACATCCTCATTAACAACCTTATCATCAACATCTTGAGTATCCATATCAACAACATCAACCACCTTCTCAACTTGTTCATCAACAAATATATCACTAATGTCAACATCAATATGTTCATCAACAAAGAAAAAGGTTTGTTCAAACACTTGATTGGAATATCACTTTGCTCAACAAACTTTGCCTCTGTCTCATATGTTGTTGTCCTTGCTTGTCTTTTTCTTCTTTGAATAATTTTTTGATGGGCCACACAACTCTCTCCTTCACTATCAAATGCCAACTTGTGACTCTTTTGAGCAATTGCTCTATCATTTCCTTTAATTCTTTGATCTCTTGATTAAACATCTCTTCCTCTTTTATCTTTCTCTCTCTTTTTCCTTTCTGCCTTTGCCTACAAATTTCTTTCCAATATTCTCACCAAATCCATCTTGACAAGCAAGTCTCTCCTTGCTTCTATTCAAAATTTCTCTATCTTTCCTTGGCAACAACCAGGTTCTTCCTAACCTACACACAACCACAAAACCAAAACCAAAAACCAACACTAGCCCAGACCTTTTGCTAAGCTCTAATACCAATTTGATGCAATCCAAAGGAAGAGAACCAACTTTCACAATATTCTTTGTCAAAACTCAAAACATCTTTGTTTGATTCTTAGCCATTAGTTTACTTTTCCTTCACAAAACTCTTGGTTTTAAGTCAAACTAGAACAAGACTCCCGGATCGCTTTTAATTTCTAACACATTTGACAACATCAAATGACTGACCCCAAACATTTCAACAACACCTACTTCTCAAACATAAGAACTTTGACCCAAAACCTTTCAACAACACCTACTTCTCAAACATAAGAACTTTTTCAAGTTGACTGTCCTAAACATCAATTAGGCCCATTTAGTCCTCATAAAAAATACAACTACATATTCCCAAGTCCATATCAATTTATTAATGCCACAAAAAAGTGTAAATATGTTTGTACAATATGATTAGACCATCTCCCACCTTTTATTCACAACCTTTTATCAAAACCTTACATTGAATCTTCATTTTATACTCCAAAATAGGATTGTCTCCAAAAAATTTTAATAGACAATCATTAAGAAGTACTCAAAACTTAATCCTTCACCAAAACCAATAACAAAAGGGCTCTAAATACACCCTAACACCATTACAAAACAACATTACTCAAGTAGGATTCATCTTTCATAATCAAAATCACCATTAAAAAACAACATTACTCAAGTAGGATTCATGTTTCATAATCAAACTCATTAAATTCCCTTGTACATTGTGAATTTTACTCAATTTTCAGATCTAGGGCTTCCTTGAAACTACTCCAAACCAAACATTCAAGGCTTGCAACTTTGAAATATTTTAAAATACATCTAAAAATCCTTACACACAAATATTGAGGATATTTCAATGATTAAAATAAAAGATATGCAATTTTGAATGCTTGCTGCCCTATGTAAATATGAACTTGACTGTTTCTACCAAAATAAGCACATCTTTCTTAATATTCCATGAAATGACCTCAAACCAACACCAAAATAAATATAACTCATTCCTATACCCAACCATATAATATTTAGTTCATTTGGAGGTCGTGCCTATTCATACAATTTGCTGCAACATGATTGTTACAGAGAAATCTACAAATTGCAGCCACAAAAACCTACATAACTTTCATTCTACTTCATGAAAATGAATGAAATAAAAACCAAAACAAAGTAGACTCTTATTTATATCATTCCAAATGACTTCCACATGAAAATATGGCCGTAAAAATCTGTACAATGATCTCATACTCAGATTTTTCAAAAAAAACATAGAAATTTTGCATTAAAATAGGGCTTCATTATTGGTTCTTCATATATTTACATTCCTCTCACCTTTTGCATGAGGTTCTCCATCAATTTAAATTTATTCCAACCTTAACTAACCAAAACCAATCGACACAAATCAACTTTTCAACTACTTGACTCTTAAACTTCCATATTCGACCCTTTTGTCATTTTTGCACTTTAGCAATTTTACAAGATTTGCACTTTTTGAAACATTAACTCTCCTAGGAATCAAATTACATTGAATATGACCTTACAACCTCAAAAATAGGCATCTCATAAGAAATTGACCCTTCATCTCTTTAGTTTTGTTATTTTTGCAATTTTGACAATATGACAACTTTGACAATTTTTACAATTTTTGACAAATGAACTCATAATCACCTAATAACCTATTGAATGACTCAAACATGTTAAATATGGTTTAAATGACCTTATGACATGACCCAAACACCATGTAAATCAAATATTTACAAAATGGCCTCATGGAGGCATGAATTCCACTAGGTGCTCCTACACCATACTCCTAGAGAAAAGAAAATTCAAGTCACATTGAATGTTGGTCTGCTCCTTCTTTCTAATCTTCTAGTTATTTTGCAACTTTTCCTTTCTTTGTGTAACTTTTCTTGGGTCCTTCTTCCTCTTCTTCTTCTTAAACCATCTCTTATCCATCATTTTCTCAACTTTTAGGCTCCAAAACTCCATTTCTTGTGTATATACCTCAGTAGCTGCATCTTTGTATTTATCCTCATCATTGGAACACTATATGACAACATATTCACCATTAGTATAACCTACATCATACTCTTGCAAACATTCATATATGTCATTAGCAAACAAATCTGCAACATCCTCATTAACAACATTATCATCAACATCTTGAGTATCCATATAAACTTTATCAACAACATCAACCACCTTCTCAACTTGTTCATCAACAACTATATCACTAATCTCAACATCAATATGTTCATCAACAACGTGGAAACAATATCATGATCACAAAATGACAAGAGTAAAATAAGATTGGAAACGTCATAATGAGATCTTGAAAACCTCAATCATGAATCTCCAAAGAAACTTACAATTTGGCACATAAAAAACTTTAACAAATTCGACCATTGTAATAACAATGACCATCAATCGATCCACAACACAATTCGAGAATCAACCCAATAAATCAGCACAAACAAATAATTGAATCGACCATGCAATATTCCACAAAAGCAGTGTCACCAGATTACTCAATGACACCCACGAATTAACAGTTACCAAAACACCCCAAACCAAAAAGCAACCCAATAGTTCCATACAATAATTAATAAAAAAAGCACCACTTGGTTCAATCAATAGATACTATAATCCAAATAACAATCTTTAAGATATCTACTTATTCAATGAAACAAACACCCCTACCAACTAGTTATACGAAACCCTAGTGCTAACATTACACTTCAATTATCAATATTTCAATTGTTTATCGATGTTTACATAAATCTTAAATCCATAAAAAAATCTCATAATTAACAAGGACTCAATAACCTAAACAATCGTGAAATTAACATAAAATAACATTCGTACGTTAAGAGAGTTAAAAAGAATTTGACATTTATCTAATTTGTTTGGATAAGCCCTCTCTAACTTCAAATTCATAACTATTGAATATTTCCAAAAAAAAGATCACTAAATATAAAAGCATCCATTTCATATAACTATAATAATCAAATCGTTTTCATAAATATAAATTTTCTTAATCCATACTCATACTAATTACACAAGAGATTTACTATCCAATAACTAGCCAATTGCAAATGAAATCAATAAGCAATATTTAATCAATGAATACTTCCCAATCATCTTTTTTTAATAACCTTTTTGTTAATCTAAGTATTAACAATTCACTTAGTTATTTAGTCTTTAGTTTCGTTTATAACTTCTAATTGTTTAAATATTAATATCATGCCAACACATGTATCTATATATACCCATATGAATTTCATTTATATACTCTTTAGAAACTACTCATTAAAAATTTCAAAATAAATAAAGAGAGCCAATCTTCTCTCATATATCTCCTACTGTATGGTTTTCAACTTTTAAGATATTTAAAATTCACTCTACCAAATGTTTTATAGCGTATTTAATCACATAGTTTCATCTTTCTAAATATCGTTGTTCTCGTACCAACATCATTTGTATAGACATTCAGGGCAATGGAATCATGTCAGCCACTACATGCCGCTGAATACAAAATGGACTGCTATCTTACATTGAATAAATTTGTGAGTCTTAACAACTTAGACAAGGTTATTTTCCCTAGGGATGACGTACATACACTCCAAATACAAATATAAACATATACAACGAATGCAGAGAGTAAGAGGGCGCGACTAAGCAAGGTCGAAAGGCAGGTTACACTGCTCAGATCCTACTCATCATGGAACACAAAAAGAATGGTATGCAAATATCATCAACCAAGTTCAAGCATATTCCATGCACCAAAAGTGCGACGCCTATGGGTATCCAAACTGCAGAGCATAAGTAAGAAAAATCATGCAATATAAGTCGAATCTCAACTCGGAGATATAGGGTAACTAAAAATTGATACAACGTATGTGCAACAACCTACTTTAGGATGCAGGGGTATACACAAAAGAAGAAAAGATCAACGAATACATTGCAAATAAGGTATGAGCCAAATGTAGTGCCTGAAAGTTTCCTAAATAATGTAGAGAAGAATGGTATGTTAAAAAGATAAAGACTCAAGACGCATTTCATACAAGTATTCAATTTTAAGTTTTAGAATAGTAAATATAAGATGTACATGTTGTTTCCAACTTAACTTCTAGATTGACATTCAAGAATCAATCCCTGAAAGTTTACGGTTAATGATTCTTAGTTCTCATTTATTTATCTGCTTACAGTTTGTTTACGATACACAAACATTTACAAAAAAGAAATCATCTATCCATACATACCTGCGGGTATTATAAATAAACAACAGTGGGAACAATGCCCATCTCCAACCATTCAGTTTAGCATGGACAATAGATGGTGGGTAGTAATAAAACAATCAAATAATATCTTAGTTTCTATCTTCTGCAAATTAAATAAATCGAATCCCATTGAAGGATAAGTATTGATCGGGGAAAAAAAGGGAACTACTTAAGATTTAAATATTTCTAAGGATATCATTAGATGGCGATATCTGATAAGGAGAGCATCCCATGCTAAAAGAATAATCAGAGGAGAACGACTGACTTAACAACAAAAATGGCTAGTTTCACTCAAATGTAAATGTTGGTTAACAAAACTCTAAAAGACGAAAGGGTTGATGGCTAACCGCATGGGAAAAGATTCGAGTCTCCTAACTAAGCTGACTTCTATTCACGGGAAATCTCAGAAGATATCAAAGATTTAATATTGAAATATTATCTTGAGGGAAGGGCGCCCTAACTCATTTACAACTCGTAGCGCTGACCTCTTCCATTTTAGACTTTAAGAAATACAAGTTTTTAGCACATAAATCAGAGGCATGCCGATTTTGCAGGAAGCGAAGTGAATCGGTCTTGGAAAGATTACAGGTGACGCTATACAAAAAAATAGACATGCACTATAATGACGCACAATAACATATCAAAAGTAAACTATTTTCCAAAAGAAAAGAGTTATGAGTGCCCTGTTAAACATTCGTGGAAATGTGGGAACATAGACAAGGCTCGAACTGTTTTTCCCAAACGCCTTATGATGCACACAACAAAAGCATAGACAAACCATGAGATCCGTAAGGTAGAACGCCCCAAAGCGGGCACCACCTCAGGGAATATAATGATTACGGGACAAGCATGAAATAGGATTGTTGCCAGGACATGATTTAATCTAGTAGCAAAAGCCATCAAAAGTTTCATAAGTATAAATCCTAAATAAACTGTATGTCTTCAAAAACACATATAATTTAATTACCAAACAACACTTAACATTGAATGATTTGTATTCGTCTGTTGCAAGGGAAACAACTGACTTGGGAAGGCTACCGTAACAAGAAGCCATCGACCTAAGGATAGAACTCAATACAATTACAGTACTTGGGAATCAAATGGTAAGCACTAAAACTCAAGGACAACCAATTTACCATGCAGGAAATGGAACGGCATGCTACAGAAGGCGCAGGTGGTATTTGCTAATTAGGCTTAAGGATCAATCAGGGGAAAAGAATTCGGCTGCCTATAAGAGAATTTTGGTGTCAAAGAAAAATAAACCCAGACCAAATATAACAGATAATCACACTACAATTGCAACCCGTATGACTAAATCATTATATAAACAAATAATAACAAGAAGCGAAGACTTATCTGTACAATTTGGTTTCTCTGAGAGAATTTGATACGACGCCCTTCTTTAAAAGATCATCTCAAAAGAAATTGCAGTCTCATGGAATTCCAGATTGCAGGATATGCACAGAATGGATTATGTTGAAAAGGATTAAGAAACTTTCAAGAAAATGCAATATGTAATTGGCGGGTATAAAGCCTGATTTCACAACTTTTCCAGCATTCCTCTTTTCCTATTGCGCTAGTTTACTTGCCTTTTTTCTGTAACCTCCTTCCTCTCTCCTTCGAATATCATAACTTTATCCTCCTTGTCCTCCTGTTCATGGCAGCTTTTTCCTCCAAATGTATGCTACCTCCTCTCCCAAAAATAATGTGATTGTACCACGTAGAGGGCATGCAAAATGTGGATGCAAAGACCAGGCACGTAGAAAGCAGGAGAGAATGTCTTGAAGCAAGGTGCAAGGACAAGTGTAATTCTTTTGCTGTTTGAATATAGATATTAAATATCAATTTTATTCTTCATTAAACAAGAATACTTAACTTATTACTATTTACTCCTATAATATAGATATAAATACATTTAAGTAATTTGCATGTAAATGTATTGAAACTTTACTCAAACAATTAAATAAACTTAGACATTTGTATGCATATATATATATCATTGTTTTATTTTATGTATATTTGATATTGACAAGTTGACATTTACTTACTGGACATTCACTTCTATATATATATATAAATTATTGAATCTTAATATATTTTTAAATATTTCTTCAATATGTTGGCAAGGGGGAAAATAATCACAACAGTCCCAACATTGAGAACATGGCAATGAAATCTCAAATACACAAGAGTATAGTATGTTTCTGAATATCTGGATATGACAATCTATGACAAGACAAAATTTATAAGTGATATAGAAATATGGATCAACACCATTCTAAATTACTCTCCCATTTAATTAATTAAAAATTAATGATAATAATATTTAGCTTTATTTGTTTCTTTATCATTAAACATTTTAATCTCACTATTTAAATCAATAATCAGAATACATATAACATCTTTTCGTAATTCATTTAATTATTAGTTTACCCCCAATTAACCAAGTCACCTTGTAATCAATTTAATTTAATTAAATTGATTAATCAAGGTTAGTTATAATATTACTTTATCACATAATTTCAAAAACAAATTTAACAATATAATAATGAACACAAAAAGACAACTCAATTTAACCAAACTAACTTACTCAAGATCCAAAGATGGCCAAAACGGAGGGACACTACAATAATAGATAAACAAATAGTTTTAAATTTTTTAGATATTTATTTTACAAGATCCCATTCTATTTGTTAATGGAAGATCCATATATGAAATTTTCCTAAGATCTATTTTAATCCTGATATAAAAAAAATTATGTTTTTTTAATCTTATGAGGGTAGAGGGTAAATGCAAGAAGATGAGTCCATAAAACATGGAAGTTTTTGCCTTGGTCAAAAACTCGAAATCAACTTGAAGAAAATGAGATCCCGCTTTTAATAAATGGGATCTTGTCTAGGTTCTTGATCCCGATCCAAAAATTTTAACGGGAACCTATTTTTTTAAAAAACAAGATCCTATTTAGTAAAGGTGTCTCGAACCGGCCTTCGGGAAACAAGATCCTGCTTTTTACAAAATGGGATCTCATTTTGTAGTGGTATTTATTTATTTTTTTAAATGAAAAACCTGTCATTTTCACTGCACGCACGAGATCCCGATTGAGGAAGACAAGTAGTGACCTCCAAGTACGTGCCCCACCCCAATTTTTCGCATTTTTCAATTTCTTTTGAAATTTTTAATACAAAATTAGATTTTAGTATGTATTTTTTCAATTTATTTGGAGTTTTATGCATTTTTATATACCTATAATAAAAGAAATGGTGATTTCTAGAAGAAGAAGAAAACATGAAATGAAACCCTCAAATATTGAATGGAAATGAAAAAATCAACCTTAAATTTTAACCTAAGAAAAAAATTTACCGTTTGAAACCCTAAATTGTACAATCAAACAAAAAAATTTGCATTTGAAAACCCTAAATTGAAAGGAAACAAAAAAAAATTGCATTTGAAAACCCAAATTGAAATCAAATAAAAAAATTTTGCATTTGGAAACCTTGATTTCAAGCTTGAATATTTGATAATGGAAAAAATTCATTTGCATTTCATAAATGTTTTAAATTTCATTTGCATTGTATGGAGAGAAGTATGTAGGCATGCCTATGTAAGAATTAATTATTCAATAGATTTAGGTTGATACATAGTAAATTAGGGTCCTTGATATTGACAATAAAATAGGATTTGATAAATATTATACATTTAAGTGTGTATTCATTAAGTTAGAAACATATTGAGACACAATCAATTAAATGTTATGAACATAGATATAATTAGATTAGAAAACAATATGTTAAACCATACTTGTGGGACTAGTGGATCGTTAGAATTGATATAAATTATGTGTTTCTATTATAGATTATGCTCAATTAGTTTATGTATTTATTACCACATGACAAATTAATAGATCTAAATGTATGCATAATTTACGATGCTTCATTATGTTCTATCGAGATGTTAAATTATTAAATTTTTACCTTACAATGAAAAATATATTTAACATGTACTTTGGTGTTTTAAATTATTTTCTAATGGCCAATTAAAGAGTAATTGTATGTTGTACCTTAATTGAGTTAATAATATGGTCCTTATGCATCTATTATGATTCATACTATCTTACAACATGATATTATGTCATAATATGTTACAATTTAAACCATGATTGTTAAAAAATGAGTAGATAGTTAAATTTCCTCACTAGAAGAGTAGAGACCTTAACATAATTTTATAATCACTTTATACTTATATGGTATTGATATATACTCTGTTTTTATGGATCTTCAATGAGTAAACATATGTGTGAAGTCTAGGCTCAAACCCTTGCAAGGTATCTAGATAGAGCATTATAAAACTTGGTCCACAAGATAAAGATCATTACTCCATAATTATATGGGAAAATACTCTTAAAATAACTCTACATTGACTCACCTCTTAAGGGTTTTGTTGACCTTGTTCCCAAGAATAATGTAGCTATTTTAGGATCAATTAATCATTTTTCCCTATGATTGAATGCTTAACAATCCTCAAATTTACTATGGATGATTTCCTTGATCTAGATAGAAAATCAATCCAACTTTGGTCATAGGTTATATTTCCACACCTTTTATTCACATACTTCGAAGATGATTAGGGGATGAATAAAAATTACCAATACTAATCAAGGATTCAACAACCAAATTTTAAGATCTATCTCCAACAATTTGTCAAGACATATTTTGATTTTCTCTAAATATACATATTTTTATAAATTCAAGGGTAGACCATAAAGACTATCCTAAATTGTCAAAAGTGGGCTAATTTATAGTTGTGTGCTTAATTCCTTGATCATATAAGTAATCTAAGGAAATAATCAGTCTATTCATAAAATCAAAAATATTCATAAACTAATGTTCTTACATATGTGATGAATCAAAAATATAAAACCCCTTACTTGCCATCCTATTACCCTAAACCCTAAACTGATGTCTTAAGGGGTTATAATATGAAATTTCTTAAGGGGATCAAAGAAGTTCTCAAAATTTGGTGAAGTTTCCCAAGGAAACCAAATTTAACAATAATAATATCATGCAAGATTATAATATGAATGAGATTTCATGAGAGGTTGGTCAGTCGAAACAAGAGCTATCTCAATCAATTGTTTCACAAGAAAATGTTGTTCACTAACTTGCAAGTCCATTATTCCAGGAGCCACCCAAACTTCGACATTTTCAGGTTCTATCAAGACCATTATTTGGAAGGAACTCATTTTGGAAGCCTTTTAGGTTTCAAAATGTAACTAACATTGTAGTTATATCATGAGTAGCTCAACCAATAAAAAATTTATAGAACATTGCAAGATCTTTTGAAGACCCTTTAAAATATTAACTTTTAGTAAACACATAGAGTTGAGAAAGATAGTGCTTTATTATTTATGGTTTATTTGTATTTTTACATTGATGTAAAAAAAATAGTTAAAGCTAGAAGCACTATCTTGAACTTAACAAAATTTTATCCCCTTAAGCCATCAAATGTTTTTTCCTAGGACCTTACTTCATAGATCCCCTTAAGCCATCATATTGCCCTAAACCCTAAACCCTAAATCCATCATTTTGTCCTAGGACCTTACTTCATAGATCCCCTTAAGCCATCCTATTATCCTAAACCCTAAACCCTAAACCAGAATGCATTCATTTTTTCCTAAGACCTTAAAATGAAATTTGGTTGCCTTGGGAAACTTGACCAGATTTTATTCCCTTGAGCCATGTCATTTTCTCCTAGGACCTTAATTCATAGTTCCCCTTAAGCCATCCTACGAGGACCCCTTTAAAATCCAACATAATTTCTCCTACTTTAATGTAAATTTTAAGGAGATTTCACATCACATTAATAGTTAATTTTTTTTCATTTAAGTACCATGCCTTAGACATAAATGATGCTTACAAATTTTATCATTTCTATTCAATTACGTCATTTATATTGAATGGTTTAAGGGGATTTTTAAACATGTATCTTACATTTTGAAATTACAAATATAATGCAGGTTCACTTATATCTTAGAGATCATGGATCAATTCAATAATGGCGATATATTTAATCCACCTACATGCCCTCCATCTCCACCACCTCCACCCACTCCACCTCATAACCCCCCACCTCCACCACCTGAATCTGATGGTCCTCGTACCACTCCATGAGTTTCGACACCCCATGTATGTACTAGTTCCCATCAATTATGCTATGGAGCTAATCAGGCCACACCTAGTTTAGGTGGACATGGAGATTCTGGCAGATCATTTGCTTGCATTAGTTCATTCATAGAATTTCTTATTGCAAAGGATCACCCTACAGACAGTGCGCCATAGGTATAAATATGTATCTACATGTTGAATGTATAAGAATTTTAATGAACATATATATCAAAAACAATTGCAACATGTTTTAACAATCAAACTATTTGGGGTAGATGGCACTGACTATAGAGGAATTATCAAATCCTTGAGTACATATGTCAACACCATTGCTAGTTAGCAACCCTTATGTGGTATTTTTATTTCAATTTTTTAAATTATATATGAAATAATTTTTTAACTTGACTTTTTAATTTGAAATTCAATCATGAACATATGTTCTAAATATTTAAGTTGGTTCAGGGGACACAATCAACTTCCACGTCGATTCCACCTGAGGGCTTGTCAAGCGCTCATCCACTGTCAAGCGACTCACATCAAAGTGTAGGTACATTTATATTGTAAATTATTTAATTTTTTTACTATACATACAATTATGAATTTTGAATTCACTATATATCAAATGTGCATATACACTTGTGTAATGTCATAAAATTGCACCCCTTGCAATTTCACCACGAGTTTTTGTCTCAGCTTTAGTGACCACTCCCTTAGCATCTTGTGTAGGCTCATTTTAGCCCCTACATCAACATTTTTCCCTCTCAAGATGCTCAGCACCCCTTTTTCAACAGCTACCCTCACGTGTAAGCTTTTTGTCAGACTTTGTGTTTTTCCCATTCTTCTTGTTTTGTAGTGTGATGTGTCTAGACACTAGCACATGATGTGTGACGTTTCCATGCTCAAATAGCTCTCTCTTAGCATGTTTGACACTTTCCTTCATATTTTCTTGGTGGTAATAGCTCGAGACACCTTGTAACCACCCGGGAAGCTTCTTTTCCTTCTTTAAAAGTTATCTTTTCAGAACCATTTGCACCATTGGAAAGGTCTCCTAGAGAACTAGTTTAGTCCCTAAAATATAATTCTTTCGAATATCAAATTTTAGGGACCAACGCAAGTTTCGACCTCAAATTCGCTCTGAAGACCTCTGAAAATGTAAATTACTAGAACCTATAAAATACCAAAATAAATGTAATGAATTTAATATCTTCTTTTATTAGTTCAGTATCTAATTTTGTTCAAAATGTTAATGATATTCCATTTCATGCATGTGATGGTGACTTGGATTTTCCTATGTCACTTGATATCTTTGATCCTTCTCACAAAATTCCTCTTGCTTCAAAGGATATTTTGTTGCAAGAAGATTAAATCATTGATACCTTTCTTAATATTACTCTACCTTCTATTCATTCCAATCCACTCTCTTCTAGAGATGATGCATTCATGAAATATGAATCTACACTTCATTCCAATGCACTCTCTTCTAGAGATGTTGCATTTGTGAATGTTGAGTCTCTTCTCTATTCCAATGCACTCTCCTCTAGAGATGATGCATTAGTAAATGATGAATCTCCTTCCACATTTGATCCTGTTCGATCGATGTTGAGAATATGTTTTCAAATAATTATTCTACTAGTTGTGATGATTCTGTAAATGCAATCTATGTCTCTACTACACCTCAAAGGCCTAAGAGACCAGTTATTTACATGACTCTAGCTAGTCCTTCTCCTAAAAGTTTTTGTTCTATTGATGTTCTTCTATTTGACAATGACTCTCTTCATCTTTCTATGGCTTCCTCTAATAGAGCGGTAGCCCATACTTATGAGAAAAAATGAATAAACAACCAAGTATTCCTTTAGCTCCTAAACCTACAACTGAACCACCTTGTGATTATGATCTTGTCGAGCAACCTCGGGTTACTCTGGCAAAGATCTCACTGTGGGACTTGCTTCAGTCTACTCCGGTTTATCAAGGTATGCTTTAGGAAGCCTTGCAATAGATCATCTTTCCTTCTTCCACTAGGTCAACAAATGTTGATGCGTTGATAGCTCATATTCTTGTCGACTCACCGAATATCACATTCTATCTACAGGAGCTCCCATCTCTGAAAGCATAGAAGCAAGTGGATCCTCTAATGATTATAGTCAACATTAACAATATTGGCATTAGATGTACTCTTGTTGATGCTGGCTTGGCACTCAATGTATCTAGCATTGATCTATTGCCTAAGATTAATATTGATTCATCTTCTCTTAATGCTTCTTTTGTTGTCATTCATGGGTGTGATAATGTCAGTCGGCAACCTTTAGGAATGATAGTGTTTCCTTTGAGGTCAGGATCCATTACTTTACCTACCCTTGTATATGTTATGTCAGAGAAATTACCAAATAAACTTCTTCTTGGTAGACCATGGATTCATGCTATGGGTGATCTCTCGCCTACCTAGCATAAATCTATTAAGTTTATTTACAATAATTAAGTAGTCATAGTCAAGGCTAAACCTGAGGCTAAGCACTTATGTGACATGGTAGCTGCTAGTTAGGTTTTGATTATGCCTAATATTATTCCTTTAGTTTCTTCAAATGTTTTAATGTTTACTCCAGCAGTACCTACTACAAAGGATACTCTTGAGATAGATGTGGGTCCCTAAAGAAGACCCTTCTGAAGAAAGAAATATTGAGTCTACTCCTCAAGAAAATGCATGTCTTGGTGATGATTGGGATTCTTAGACTTTACAGATTCCTTCATTAAGGAATATAAAGTTGACCTGATCCACTTAGACCTTCCGATAACATCATCCAAACTTGCTATCAAAGATGATTACTCTTTTGCATCGCGGAATAAGGTGAACATAAATTGTAATGTTCTTAGTATTGATCCTCCTTCTGAGGAAGATGATTACACTTCTGCTAAAGAGGAAAATGTTGGTAGTCCTATTAAAGATGATGACAGTGATCACATGGAGGAGTATGATCCCCGTTGCTAGAATAATGCTCTCTATGAAGATCCTCCTTCCTCTCAAGATTTACAAACACGTTATGGCCCTGACTTTAAGCTTGTCTCTAAATATAGCTATGGGCATAAAGTTTTTGGGAATAATGAATAAGGCTTCCAGGTCCCTATAGAATTCACACCCTGCAAGCATAATTTGCGGCTTGGTTGCTTGAATGAACAATTTAAATGGAAGCCATGGTTCAGTAACATGAATTCTTCTCAACCTCATTCTGTTGAAAAGATTTACCCTCCATTTTCTTCTATCTTTGTGTCTTCTTCTTCCTATGAGAAGTCAAATTTTTCTCCACAAGAGAAAGGGTTGCTTCCTAATCCTCGTACTTTATCTGGGAAAGAGTGTATCTTGTTTAGGCTTCTAAAATCCCACTTGATTACTCTTCTCCTAGACACAATAAATTTCATAAGCATGATAAAGCAAAACATCCTTTCTGTGCATACCATCGAGTGCCTAGCCATTCCACTAGTGAATGTAAGACCTTGAAAGATAAAATACAACAACTTCATGATTTTGGTGACATCAAAATCCTGTTTGATTGATACACCCACCTCTTCAAATAACAAGTGATATCGAGGTTTACCTCTATCCTATATGTTCTAAGTATCCTGCATGGTTCTCCTCCCCTATATGTTGGGGGTAGTGATAGCTTGTTCTAGAGATGCGTGTCCTTCTTAAGGATGCCCTCTCTTTCTATGTCTTTCAATTGGAGCACCCCTTGAGTGGACCCCTTTTCTCTTTTGAAGGGTTCCCGAGGGACCCCCCTTTGAAAGATTTTCTCTTGACTGAAATCATTTGCATCTAGCCTGGGAGAAACCTAACTAGATCTTGCCTTTCAAACGGTGTGTCCCTTGAGTGGACCCCTCTTCTTTTGAAGGGTTCCTGAGGGACCCCTTTGAAAGCATTCCAATTTTTTGACAGTCTGTCTGACTATCCGCTTTATTGCCCGAGTGGCCGCCTTATTTTCGAACATGGTTTATCTATGGGTAAACATGTTGCTTTAAAGGTTTTCTTATAAAGCTGCTTTCTGATATGGCTCTACGGAGTCTCCTTCATCTAGGTTTCCTCCATCTGAAAGATATTGGAGGATACCTTTCTTGCAGGTTTGTAGACCTATAAGGCACTTTTTATGGGGCTTCCTTCATGCAAGTCTACAGGCCTGTAAGGCACTTACTTCATTGGGTTTCCCTCATGTGAGAGATCTTGGGGGACACCTCCTTGTAGGTCTGTGGGTATGTAAGGCGCTTTCATTGAGGCTTCCTTTATATGAGATATCTTGGGGGTTGCCTCTTTGTAGGTCTGCGGGCGTCTAAGACGCTTTAATAATTCTACGGGATTTGTCCATTGTTGGTCTACGGACCTTTGATGTGCTTTGTTCAAGCTCTCCCTAGGTCTAACGACTTGTGGAGCCATCTCTCTTGGAATTCTCATTCATTTCTACCTTCTGCCTCTTAAATTATTTTCTCACTTCTCTTCTCTTTTATATATACCAGATCAAATATTTGCATCTTCTTCATCCTTAGTATATGCCCTTCTTCTCTCTGTTTAATAATTTTTGTATGTGTTATTGTTTTTAATTTGGGGACAACACATAATACTGAGACAACCTTCTACATCGAGGTCTCTTTCACTTTGCTGACTCAAATCCTTTAGCTTTTTATGCTCTAACATAATTATCTGGTGCAAGTTTTTCCTATCTAATGCATTTGTTTTGCAAGTCTTTATCCTAGGGTCATGCTATTGTGGTTTGAAGAGTGACTTGCCTCCTCTACAATATCCTTTTGGTATTGTGATGTTATTTATGTTTAGTAGATTTCTTTTAGCATGCATATTAGTGTAGATTCATATGCCCGCTAAAGTGGGGGAAAAATGTAATGTCGTAAAATTGTACCCCTTGCAATTTCACACGCATTTTTGTATCCACTTTAGTGACTGCTCCCTTAGCATCTTTTGTAGGCTCATTTTAGCCCCTGCATCAGCC
This sequence comes from Sequoia sempervirens, assembly GCA_007258455.2. Taxonomy (NCBI): domain Eukaryota; kingdom Viridiplantae; phylum Streptophyta; class Pinopsida; order Cupressales; family Cupressaceae; genus Sequoia; species Sequoia sempervirens. The sequence continues at coordinate 4,449 of VDFB02007388.1, read as the reverse complement.
TTTTTCCCTCTCAAGATGCTCAGCACCCTTTTTCAACAGCTACCCTTGCATGTCAGCTTTATGTTAGACCTTGTGCTTTTTTTGTTCTCATTATTTTGTAGTGTGATGTGTCTGGACACTAGCGCACCGCGTGGACATTTGTGTGTTTCGCTAGCATCTTGTGATGTTTCAACACTCAAATAGTTGTCTTCGAGCATGTTTTCCACTTTCCTTCACCTTTTTTCGGTGGTAATGGCTTGAGATGCCTTGTAACTACTCGAGAAGCTTCTTTTCCTTTTTTAAAAGTCACCTTTTCAATGCATTTGGCCTTTTCTCCTTCTGGACTTCCCTCTCAAGCATTCTACCATTTTGTTGCCACAAATCTCTTATTTGTTACAGCAGCCACAAGCTTCCATAGCTCACTACAACAACATTCTTGCATCTTGTCAAGCTCTCTTTGTAGTACTCCCAAGATCTTACAACACTCCCTTTGCAACACTCTTGGCTCTTGCAACTCTATCTCCTTTCCCTTGTGCTTGCAAGCATCCTAGGATTCCATATCCCCTATCTATTGCATCTTCACTTTGTGATGTATGAGTTCAACTCCTCGAGCGAGGATTTATTTTATCACATCACATTCTCTTACTTCTCTCTATTTATCTTTTAGGTTTTTTGTGGAGGTGGGAACACCAAAATGGGGGTTTGACTGAGGCAAACCCCTATATAGCCCCAACACTTTCTCCAGATGCTTTCCATGCAGGTATTGAAGACATTCATCTACTGGAGGCTTCATTACTTGGGTTGTTGTGAGAATTTCCTCTCTTATTCTCTTACTTTATCATTTCTATTTCACTTTACTTAAGTTCTATTACATCTTGTTTCTTTATCACATCTTGTAAGTTCTTAACAATCAAATTGCTAGTAGTCATTTAGCCATTTTCTGTGACATTCTCACTTTCTGGTTTGTTCAAGATGCCAACACACCTTTGAGATGCCAGCATGCAACGTTGTCGTCCTTATCCCATGTTGTCGTTCTTTGGCTAAGAGATTGTTAGTCTATCTAGAAAATCTTCATGACCTACTCTTTCTAATTCCAGAACTCTCACGATGTTCCTTGAGGTACTTTAGAGCAGTTCACCCCATGAGGAACTCTAAATGAAGAGAACTTGTGAGTAGTGAATCCCCCTTCTCTACAACTTATAAATATTATAAGCATTAAATGTCTATATGTATGTCTATGTTGACACAACAATGAGAATGGGAATCAGAAAAACATTAGATGTGGCGGCTACTCATGAGGCATCTAAATTTTAGGTTGTTTAAGAAAGTTTCTACACAAAGTGTGCAAACTTGAATATATATATATATACCTAAAATTCAAGTATACGTGCTTTAAATTTGACCTTGTAGGACTTTGTTAGTGCCACTTTCTACCCTGATGAGGTCACAACACCTCAAGGAGGACATGCAAAGTAGCCAGATATCATGGTAATTTTTTTTTTTTTATTATATTTAAAGTCAATTAAAAGTTATACATTGTGCATAACTTAAACTAAATTTAAAATTGAATATATATATGAGAACTCATACATGTTAAATTATTTTTCTTTTATAGCATGAGACAAATCTTGTAGTTGAGCATGTACAGATAGATCCTGGAATAGAGGGTGCACAACCTCTTACAATACAATTTAAATATGATAAATTATAAAGTAAATTGAATTAAATCATTTTTAATTGTAGACTTACATCTAATTTCAACTTTCTTTCTCTTGTATATGTAAATTGATTCAAATCATTTATAGGTTGGTCTAGGTGCACCAGAGAATGTAGAGCCAGATATCATGGTAATTTAATTTTATGATGAATTATAAATTAAATTGTCAAATTTAAATCATTTTTTAATTGTCTTACATCTGATTTCATCTTTCTTTCTCTTGTAAGGAGTAGGTAAGGTCATCTATGTAGTTTGCATGGTGTGAAGAGGTCTCTTGATTATAGAGACGATATGAGTTAGATGATTTTATGGGTTGTATTTGATTATTTGATGGACTACATATTTGGTTTCTCATGGACTTAATATATTGTTTCATGGACTTTATTTCATGGGTTGTACTCTGATGGACTTAATATATATTGGTTTCATGGACTTAATATATTGTAAATAATGGACTTTATTATTGTTTAATTTTCATTTACACAAGTGCACTTATATATTTTATGTAAAATTTTAATATGTAATTGATAGGACATATTTGTACTTTCTAAAAGATTCATAGTCAAGATATTAATAGGACATTAATGTGAAATTAAATACAAATATGAAATTAAAGTTGAAATTAATAAGACATCAATATGCTATCTTCTGGATTTAACTGTATGTGATTTATTTGCAAATAAATCACAGATAATTAAATCTAGAAGATAGCATATTGACCATTATGGACTGTGGAAATCTAATGTCTTCAATTAATAGGATATTTCAATATTTGTACTTTACAAATTTAGTGATCCATACAAGATATATACAAGATATACATGATAATTAGTGATAATTAGTCAATGAACTTATTCAATTCATGTCATAATAGGATGTCTTAAAGGGTCCTAATAGGATTTCTTAAGGGGTCCTAATAGGATGTCTTAAGGGGTCCTAATACGACATCTTAAAGGGATCAAAGAAGTCAAAATTTGGCGAAGTTTCCCAAGGCAACCAAATTTAACAATATTATACATGTTATTTAGTGATTATACAATTAAATTTAAAGTTTCAAAGTAGGGTGATTCATCATAAAAAATGATATAATTAAGTATAATATTTAGGATATGTCCTAACAGGATGTCTTAAGGGGATGAAATACTTCAAAGTACATGTCTCATATTTACTCGCAATTGATATAATTAACTTAGAATTTAGGATGACTCATCATGGCAATCACATTCTATACAATTTAAATAGTGTCAATGTTTATTTAATTCATGTTGTAATAGGATGTCTTAAGGGGTCCTAATAGGATTTCTTAATGGGTCCTAATACGACATCTTAAAGGGATCAAATAAGTTGTCAAATTTTGGTGAAGTTTCCCAAGGAAACCAAATTTAACAATAATATACATGTTATTTAGTGATTATATAATCAAATTCAAAGTTTCAAAGTAGGGTGACTCATCATAACAAATGATATAATTAAGTATAATATTTAGTATATGTCCTAATAGAATGTGTTAAGGGGATGAAATACTTCAAAGTACATGTCTCATAGTTAATCACAATTGATATAATTGATTTAACAATAATATACATGATATTTAGTGATTATATAATCAAATTTAAAGTTTCAAAGTAGGAAAGCATGCACATTTAACAAACAAAATATATAGAATATTGATTTTGGTACGAGTATAATTATGTATGTACATGTATACAAATTTGTACAAAATGTGTAATTTTGTAATTATGTATGTACACATATATCAACTCAAAACAATGTTTACAAAATTTGGCTATGCCATCTCAAGAAAATATGAAACTTGTGCTCTAAAAGTAGTAGGTCTTCACACCACTTGATATAAAAATGGTACAAGCAATATCAATGAAATCATCAAAACATGTATTTTAATTTATATAAAAACTATCTATATGCATGAAAATCAAGTACTTGTATTTAAAAGTATTCCACGCACATGTGTGTAGGTTGAATCTACATCCTCTCCTTTTTGTTTCAAAGTATGAGATCAATGTGATGATGGCTTAGGGATTCGAAAAAGGATAATAAATCAATTTTAACTATTAATGTACAAGAAATATCAATATATAATCAAAACATGTATTTAAATATAATTTAACTAATAATTACCTATTTTTACCAAGTATTCCATGTTGTCTAGGTTGAATCTATATGGACTCTCCTTTTTGTCTCAAAGTATGTGATGATGGCTTAAGGATATAAAAGGACAATTTAAATCAATTTCAACTAATAACACACAAGAAATATCAAAACATGTATTTAATCTATTTAAAATGACAATATAAAACTAAAACTATATTTACCTATATTTACTTATTCCATTGTACCATCTACATCCTCTATTTTTTGTAATGCATCTATGATTGTCTCATGCTCTTCCATAGAAATTGTCCATAGATCTTTATTTGTAGGTCTTCCACAATACCTCACTAGTTTTATATTTGTTGTCACCACCAAATGTGAGTAGTATATAATATTCTTATGTGTTTCATAATCTTTGAATGTAGGTAGACCATTCTTCCTTATTAGGTATTTTCATAGCCAAGCGCCAACAACCACCACTGATCCTATTCGATAACATGATAGCAATCATCAAAGAAGTTCTCAAAATTTGCTTAAGGAGATCAAAAACTTGTTATCAAAATTTTCTTAAGAGGATGTCTTAAGGGGATCACTGTAACTGTTGGATAATGATAGCCATCATAATGATAGCCATCATTATC
>VDFB02007387.1:0-15584 GCA_007258455.2 Sequoia sempervirens | reverse complement strand
GATCAAAATTCTCGGAGGGGATCGAAGAACAAGAACTAAATTGTTGAAAATTATTTTTCCAAGGTTCAAAATTCAAAAAAATTAAATGAACCCATTCGTTGGGTACCCATGAATTCGATGCGTTCTGGAGAAAATTTTCTTCTGGGTATCGAAGATTATCGATGAGGAGTTGATTTTAAGGTCTTCCACAGCTTGTCGAGAATTTTGGGATGAAGATTTTAAGTGGGCACCAAGTTGATGTATTTCCTAAGGGAAAGTTGAAAATTTTCTAAGGCAAGTGTGAAGGAAATATGTTTTGAAAATGAAATTCTCCAGACAATGAACTTGAAAGAAACTGCCTAGGTGAATTTGCTTAAATCCTTCGTGAAGATAGTTTACTTGAGCCAGAAATGAATAAAATCGAGGTTATCAGAGCTCCAGCAGGTGAAATGAATTTCTCAAAGATGAAGTTTATCTAAGGCATGAACTTGTACACAAAGTTGGCGATAAACGCTTGGAGATCAAAGCATGAAAATCAGGTAAGTGAGTTAAGTTTATATCATGAAGTATTCTAATACCCCTCTCCTTGCTTGTTTTGCAGGAGAAATGTTGAGGCCAAGCACGATGACTTGAAGTGGAAGCACGATGAAGATGAGTTTCAACCTCGAAGGAAGAAAAGTTGCAAGAAATTGGCTAAGTGTTAGCTCAAGTGACAAAGATGAAATATTTTCAAAACTCAAGATGAAGAAAGGATGGAAGCTCAAAGAACAACGCCAAGAAAGAAGATCGAGAACAGTGTGAACGCGTCTACAAATGGAATCTTCTAGAAGGATGATGGTGGACATTATGGCGCATTTATTACCCCACTCTCCTCTGTGGCGGTTTTTAGGGCAATATTATTTAGGGCTGAGGTGGCACGATTCTGGCCACTCTATTGATTGTAACCCTAGCCGTCTTTTGGGACTTGGCTAGCTATATAAAGGGGGAGTCCCCCTCATTTGTAACTCATTAGATAGTAGACAGTAGACATTGAGAGAGTATTAGCATTAGAATTAGATAGTGTAGCATTGTAGAGCATTTTTGCATAATTTGGAGAAGAGAGAAAGTTTTCCCTTTGAAAACTTTTGAAGAGATTGTTGTGTAACACATTTTATGATAATAGATCTTTTCATTGATGATGAAATTCGTCTTGTCATGAAATGCTAGCAAGGTTTCTTCTTCCTTTCGTATCCAAGTAGTTTAAATTCATGCAAGTAGCTTACTTTGATGTGTGGTGTTTCATTGAGATAGCTTCGCTTTACTCCATACCACTAGCGGCTTGTTGATGATAAGTTCGCCTTGTGTGGTCAACTGGACATTATCTTGAGTTTAACTTCGGTTGTGATTTATATGCTTATATGCGTCGTTCTGATGGTGTATGCATGTTAATTCATAATTTGAACATCTTTTGCTATTTCCCTTGAAGATTGCACCGATTTTGCTGAGGCTGTCCGACGGAGGCTAGGTGAAATCCGGTTGAAGTCTATTGAAACGAAGCTCCACATATCCTGCATTTAGAATAGAATGTTAGTTTCTTAGGCCCTAAACCCCCTTTTACTTTCCGCACATTTCCGATTAGTATTAGGAATCCCGTGCTCACCTGCCAAATCATTCGAATTACATGAAAACCCTTAGTCAGCTGTCTGCTGTCAACCGCCGAACAATTCTGTAAGTCCCCTTGAAATACCAGCAAATCACATCGAGCCAAACTGAGCCTATTCGCATTAAAGGAACCTTGGAGTTGAACGCACGAACTTTCTTGCAATCTTTAGCGTCGGGAATACTTTGATCAGAGAGAATAGGAAGCTGCTAGCAACTTTATTCTCGTTAGTGCGGTCACGAAAAACACATCAACACATCCATTCCACCTTGGGCGCATTTACATCTTCTCCTTCAAGGGCACATTTTATGCCTCTTGTGTTGGGCGCATATAGAAGGGTGTCATTATTGCAAGCTAAATGCCTTAGAAACTTTTCTTCATCTCATACTCCTTGGGCGCATTTGGACCCTTGTGCTTTTGATCTTCAATGCCCTAGAACATTTTTGACATTTCCTCTCAAGGGCGCATTTGGCGTCTGATGCTAAGGGCGCCTTTTAGAGGTCTCTTCATTTTCTATGCATTAGAGATTTTTAAGCTTCTTCTTCTTCTAGGGCGCATATTGCCCTTGGAGTGTTCATTTCAAGCTAGGGCGCATTTGAAGAGGGGTGTTCTAATTTTATGCCTTAGAAAATTTTACTCAATTTCTTCTCTTTTGGGCGCATTTGACCCCTTGTGTGCATGTTTCATGCCTTAGGCATTTTTCCCTTATGGTGTTTGCTTTGAACACTTAGTCAATTTTCAACATGCTCACCCTTGCTCTCCATTTTTAGCAACTTCTTAAGTTTTCGTGATTTTCATGAATTTCTAACTTCTCAAGACTTGATTTTCGCTCAACGTGGCTCTCATCATATGACTGACCTGTTCACACTAGCCTTTTGCGCCACTTGCTATTTTTAGCCCTGTTTTGGAAATGACTTACTAAAAATAGTAAGTATGCGGAATGCGCTCAAATTTTACCAATAGATTCCTTGAAGGATTCTGATCGCAGTGGGATACATTGGTTTTAAGTTTTTTTCGAGTTTTTCCCTTCATTTTAGGCATAAAAGTAGGAAACCCTAATTTCATTGCATACGCTTTTGTAGACCTCCGTTTGATGTCGTTTATGTTGCGTACCGCTCTGTTCTGAAAACTGAAGTTATGGAGTTGTTCTGGTGACAACCCTGCAAAAAGTGGACCTGCTAAAAATAGTAAGTTCTCAAAATTCATTCAAATTTTGCAGGTAAGCACTTTAAAGGGCTCTAAACATGATGTAGCAGTCGAATTTTTAGAAGCCCTGAGAAAAAGGTACCAAATTGAGTACTTACTAAAAATAGTAAGTTGTCAGCATTTAGTGAAATTTTAATCAGAACCTACCTAAAGCCTCCTGATTGCAGTGTTGAGCTCAAATTTCAATTTGCTCACTCAATTTAACCCCAAACTAAGCTTGAAAGATAAAAACCCTAATCTAACAAAATGTACTCCAGACTTGGCCAAAATTCCAAATTGGGCCAAAAGATGGGTACATCCTTGGAAAGATAAAAGGAATTGAGAGAGACAATCACGAAACCACCCAAGACCAAAGCCAAAAGATCCAAATGGGACAAAAATTAGGGGGTCCTGTTGTGACCTATTCACACATCACCCCATTGCAAATGGGGACCCTAGTAGTTTGCTTTTTAGGGCTTTGCCGTTGCGCTTCAGTTTCATTTGATCTCTGTTTGGGGGGTTTAGAGTTTGAGTTTTTGAATGGTCACCCGATTCAAGTGAAGAATTTGAGCCTAAATCAGTGTGCAAACATCATCAGAATGCTTAGAGTGCCTAAGGGACGTAGATCGACTGTCGTTTCAGTCAATTCTAACATCTACTTTTTGGGGATTGTCCCTCCGAACCCCCTATTTTTTAGGGACTTCATTTTTGGCATTTTTGGCCTATTCTGGACTTCCTATTTTTTAGGGACTATTTTTGGAAAAGTTTCTATTTTTGGCAGGGTTTCCATCTTTGGAAAGTGCTCGGATTTCAAAAAATCAGTCAGAAGTCCCAAAAAACCAATGAAAAATCACGAAAATCAATAAAAAGGAATGAGAAATGGGCACATGGCGAAATAACCAGCATAGAATTCATGGCAAAATTTGCCTAACTGTGGAAAATGGCACCCAAGGTAATGGCTTGAGACTTGGACAAGTACATCATGGAGAGCAAGATCAATGGCATGGACAACAAGCAAGTCCGCCATAGGAAGAAGGCAACGGCTGGACACCTAGTAAAGTCCGCTCCAAAGAAGATGGCACAAGGTAAAGGAAAGTCCGTCCAGCTCACAAAGCAATGGCACAAACCAAGGCAAAGTCCGCCCAACATAAGAGGGAGATGGCATGAGATGAAGGTAAGTCCGCTTCAAGCCAAATGGCTAAACACTAAGCCAAGTACACCTAGCACAACAAGACATGGCACAAACATGAGTAAAGTCTGCCCCATGTAGAGTGGCTTGAACATAGGCTAAGTCCGCCCTTGGAAAAATGTGAATGGCTCAACACTATGGAAAGTCTGCCCTAGCATGGAATGATAATAAGGTAAAGTCGGCCCAACATAAAATGCATGGAAAAAACACTAGTGAAGTCCGCCATACTTAGAAAAGCTGGAGAAAATTGAAAACATTTGCCTAAGTCTAAACATTGGAACATTAAAATGTCAATTTACATGCTTAGATGCTAAAGAAATTCGCCAAAGACTTAAGGAAATCATGAGAAATTATGGCAAAATTCATTGGAAAAGAAAATTCTCCTTAGGCAAAGACAATGGAAAAACTTAGAAAAAATCAAATTTTCCTTAGGATAAAAATAAAAACGCCATAATTAAAATAAAGGGGTTGGAAAATGACACATGAAAATAATTATTTTTATTTTTATTTTCAACACCCAAAGAGATGAAATTTGAAATTTTCTCTTAAGACTCAGATTTGGAAAAGGACAAAAAAGACTTCACTAAAATAGCGCCAGACTTAGCAACTTTCCCGGAGACTGATGCTGAAGATTAAAATTTGCCATTCGGAAGCTAAGTGCAAGCCAAGTTCGAACTTGATTTAATGGAAACAACTGGATTTTGCTAAATGGGTCAAACTTCTCATCTTTATAATTGAATTTGCTTCTCATTTTTTAATCATTCATCTTTCGAAAACAAAGTTGTGAGAAGAAATTTTGGCTAAGGCAAGAAAGTTGTGAAGTTTAAAGCAAAATGAAGGAAGAAAAGCGAATTCATACCAGCTAGCACTGCAATCTTGTCCATTTTATTTTTTCCAAAGTATAAGGCAGATTTACTTTCTTCACTTCATTTTGGCACGAGAAACTTCATTCATCTATTGGATTTTGCTAAATGGGTCAAACTTCTCATCTATAAAATTGAATTTGCTTCTCATTTTTTAATCATTCATCTTTCGAAAACAAAGTTGTGAGAAGAAATTTTGGCTAAGGCAAGTGTTGATGTTAGCAGCGTCTGTAGCATCCTTCCAGCAATATCATTACTTTGAATAAATTAGATAATAGCTATAAGCTATCTAATTTATAAGATCTCAAAAGGCACGACTTAAAGACATTTCGATTTGCTAATGAAGATAAATATTAAATGAAGAGTCATCATTATTTGTCAAAAATTAAATATTTATCAAGAGGCACGATTTCTATCAAAGCCGACTTTGTCTTAATGGCGCGATTTTTTAAGAAGAAGTCTTTTCTTTGAGGCCGACCAGTTTGGGAAGAATCACGTCTTTCCATCTAGAGATGTATATATACTTGTTGCTATTGTTCACTATGATGATCGATTTCCAAGCAAGTTCGAATATTTATTTTATATCAAGTGCGAATTCTTCTAAGAGCAATGCGGATTCTTCTAAGAACAGTGCGACTTCATTAAAGGCAGAATTGTATACTGTCAGGCGCAGATTATTATCTGCTTCTGTATATTGTGTAGGTGCTGCAGGATTGGCCTTGGTATTGGCCTCATTGTAAAGAGAATTGTTGCCTCTATTTATATATATAAGTGAGATCTTTTGTTGCTGGGTCTTTCTCCCTCAAGAGGAGGGTTTTCCCAGGGTATCTGCTGTGTTATAGTGTCTGAATTTGAATTAATTTTCTGTGCACTCATCTGATCACTAAATTTAACATGGTATCAGAGCAGGTTTGAAGAAGATCGTGATTAGATTTGTGCTTTCACAGCATTATTCTATTCTTTGTTGAAGGTTCTTGTCTATCTTCATATCATTCAAAATGGTGAACGGATTGAAGATCGAGGATAGACTCGATGGAGCTTCAAACTACACCTCATGGAGATTCCGAATCATGCTTACATTAGAGGAGAATGATTTGGTTGAATTTGTAGAGACCAAGGTTCCCGAACCTGAAGAGGAAGAAACGAAGCTGCAATGGAGGAAGAAAGATATCAAAGCAAAGAAGTTGCTAGTTGACTCCGTTAAAGACCACATCATCCCTATTGTTTCCAAGTTGAAGACTGCGAGGGAGATGTTCAAAACTTTGGAAGAAATGTATGAAATCAACAACACCAGCCGGGCTCTTGCGCTGAAGCAACAACTTCATCATGTGAAGATGACGAAAGGAGAGACCGTGATCGCCTACTTCATGAGGATTGCAGAATTGAGAGATCAGCTCTCCACAATTGGCCATATGGTTGAAGATAAAGATTTGACAATGCTTGCACTCAATGGCTTGCCATTATCTTGGGAGTCCTATATTCAAGGAATTAGTGCGAGGTCTAAACTCCCGAAGTTTGATCGTTTGAGGGCTGATTGCATCCAAGAGGAATCAAGGTTGATGGCTAGAGGTGTTGGCCCGAGTTCTTCTAATCAAGAAATCCATGTTCTTGCAGCCCAAGCTTTGAAGAAGAAAGGAAAAGGTGGAAAGAAGGGTCACTTCAAGAGGAATCATGATAAAGGAAATGATGATGCTTCCCCTTCCAAGAAGAAGCGAGACTTGTCTAAAATTCAATGCTTTAGGTGTGACAAGTTTGGTCACTTTGCCAAACATTGCCCTGACAAACCTAAGCATCAAGCCTCTGTTGCAGATGTAGAGAATGTTTCTTCACAGAAGGATGAATATCTGTTTTGCTCAGCCTTGTCAAGCAATGTTGCCACCGACACCAACACATGGTTGATTGACAGTGGTGCTTCTCATCACATTACCGGGTTCAAGGAGCACTTATCAAGCTTGGTGAAGAAAGACTCCTTGGAACAAGTTATCATTGGAGATGATGCTAGTTACACCATGAAAGGGATTGGGACCTCTACTCTCCATTTGGATTCAGGCATCACACTTCAGTTGAGCAATGTTCTTTATGTTCCAGGGATCAAGCGCAACCTCATCTCTATTTCAGCCCTAGAAGATAAAGGATATCAAATTGCCTTCTCAAAAGGCAAAGTTCTTGTATGGATGGAGAACTCTAGCTTCAAGGATGCTCAAATTATTGGAGTTAGACATGAAAGTCTTTACAGGGTTTGCACTCGTCCTCTACAAGCTTTGGTTCATGATACTTCTTCTCTCTGTGATCTTTGGCATCGAAGATTGGCGCATCTACACTTTCGTGCCTTGCCTATTATGGAGAAGATGGTGACAGGTCTACCTAAGTTCGACAAGGAGCATGAAGGCACTTGCAAGGGATGCGCACTAAGTAAGAATGTAAAAGCCACTTTTCATAGTAGTGAAAATAGATCTAAGAGTATTTTAGATCTCATTCATTCAGATTTATGTGGTCCTATGTCTGTTTCGTCTTCAAGCGGATTTTTGTATTATGTACTGTTTATTGATGATCACTCTAGGAAAACTTGGATTTATTTCTTGAGGTCTAAAGAGTCTGAGGAAGTATTAGCTAGATTTAAGGAGTTCAAAGCCTTAGTAGAAAACCTTTCTGGTAAAAGAATTAAGGTCCTTAGATCTGACAATGGTGGTGAATACACCTCTGGTAGTTTTCTACACTTTTGTATTAATGCAGGGATTAAGAGGGAGTTCTGTGTTCCCTATAATCCTCAGCAGAATGGTGTTGCAGAAAGAAAGAACAAAACAATCATGGAAGCAGCAAAGGCCATGATTCATGATCAAGATTTGCAGACTTTCTTATGGGCAGAAGCCTCCAGGACAGCTGTATATGTGTAGAACAGAAGTCCTCACAAGGTCTTGGAGAATATAACTCCGGAAGAAGCCTTCACAGGGAAGAAGCCTGAAGTCAGTCACTTAAGAATCTTTGGATGTCCTGTTTATATCCATGTTCCGAAGGAGAAGAGAACTAAGTTGGAGCCTTCTGGCAAGAAGGGCATCTTTGTGGGCTACAGCGAGACATCTAAAGCCTACAGAATTTACATTCCAGGACAAAAATTGATCGAGATCAGTAGAGATGTTACCTTTGAGGAAGACATTGCATTTAGGAGATCCAAGGGCACTCACATGGAGTTCAATAACGAAGAGTCTCCTCAGGATATGGAAGTTGACCATACTCCTGAGATTCAGAGGGAGACTGTTGAACCAAAAGAAGATGCTGATCCTGTTGAACCCTTGGAGCCTACTGATGGGCCTACTGACATTGTCATTGGAAGAAAGAGACCTCTATGGGCTAGGCGTACTATGCAAGAGGCAGAAAGCTTTGCAGCTCCTAGAGGCACATTCAGAGAAAGTAAAAGGCCTCATAAGTTCTTCAATTATGTTGCCTTGATGAGTCAGATTATTGATTCAGAGCCTTCATGTGTTGAAGAAGCATCCAGTCATCAGGTTTGGAGAGATGCAATGGCAGAGGAGTATCAATCAATTCTGAAGAATGATGTTTGGGACATTGTTCCTAGACCTAAGAGCAAATCAGTGGTATCTTCGAAATGGCTCTTCAAAATCAAGCATGCTGCAGATGGGAGCATTGAGAAGTATAAGGCAAGATTTGTGGCTCGAGGGTTTTCTCAGAAAGAGGGAGTTGATTACGAAGAAACATTTGCTCCTGTTGCTCGTTACACTTCTGTTAGAACTATCATCGCCATTGCTGCATCAAGAGGATGGAAGATTCATCAGATGGATGTGAAGACAGCTTTTCTCAATGGCATAATTGAGGAAGAAGTTTACATTGAGCAACCTGATGGTTTTGAAGTTCATGAGAAGGAGTCACATGTGTGTAAGCTGAAGAAGGCCTTGTATGGTCTTAAGCAGGCTCCTCGTGCTTGGTACGAAAGGATTGATCGGTACCTATCTAGTTTGGGCTTCTTGAAGAATGATGCTGATTCAAATCTCTATTTCAAGGTAATCAATGGTGATGCATTAATATTGGTTTTATATGTTGATGATTTGATCCTTACTGGAGAAGATCACCTGATTCTCGAGTGCAAGAAGGAGTTGACTTCAGAATTTGAGATGAAGGACCTTGGGCTCATGCATTACTTCCTTGGTTTAGAAGTCTGGCAGAAACCAGATGAGATGATTCTAAGTCAAGGGAAGTACACCATTGATATACTTAAAGATTTGGCATGATGGATTGCAAATCCATGTCCACACCTATGGAGACCAACTTACATAAGTTGAAGGAGGCTGCAGCTAATTCAGACTTGGTGGATCCTACATTGTACAGACAGTTGATTGGGTCTTTGATGTATCTAGTTAACACTAGACCTGATATTTGCTATGCAGTGAGTGCACTTAGCCAGTTTATGTGTGATCCAAGACAGATACATCTTGTTGCAGCTAAACATATCCTGAGATACTTGCATGGCACAATTGGATATGGGTTGAGGTATACTTCAGATGCAGACTTGGAGTTACATGGTTTCGGAAGAGCACCTCTAGTTGTTGCTTCAATTTGGGTTCTGCTATGATTTCCTAGTGCAGCAGGAAGCAGTCATCTGTAGCATTGAGTACAGCAGAGGCCGAGTACATTGCAGCTTGTATGGCAACTCGGGAAGCAGTGTGGCTTTGTAAGCTTCTTATAGGATTGTTTGGACAATCAATGGAGCCTACCATCATCCATTGTGATAATCAGAGTTGCGTGAAGCTTTCTGTCAATCCTGTGTTTCATGACAGAACGAAACATGTTGAGATCAAGTACCACTACATCAGAGATATGTTACTGCGAAAGGCTGTACAGTTGAGGTACATCAGTGCTGATGAGCAGATGGCAAATATTCTCACCAAGCCTCTCTCCAGGATAAAGTTTGTATACTTTCGAGATAAGCTTGGTATGGTGGAGAATCCAGCCTTGACTGAGAAAGAGTCTCAGTATCAGTGAGCCATTCTTTGAGTCCTCTGCGAGAGAAGTTCGAGGTGAAAATCCTCGTTTTTATATCTCTTTTACCATAGTATGGTTGTAGCCATTATGGTAGATATCGTGTTGAGGCAATATCCAATATCACGTTGAGGTGATATTTATCTTTTATCATAGTATGGTTGTAGCCATTATGATAGATATTGTGTTGAGGCGATATCCAATATCACGTTGAGGTGATATTTATCTTTCACCATAGTATGGTTGTAGCCATTATGGTAGATATCGTGTTGAGGCGATATCCAATATCATGTTGAGGTGATATTTATCTTTTACCATAGATTGGTTGTAGCCATTATGGTTGATATTGTGTTGAGGCGATATCTAATATCATGTTGAGGTGATATTCTTCTTTTCACATTTGGTTGTAGCCAATGTGATGGACATCACGATGAGGTGATATGTCTTGTGTAGCTGGAAGTATACTCCTTAGCTGAGAGGGAGTGTTGATGTTAGCAGCGTCTGTAGCATCCTTCCAGCGATATCATTACTTTGAATAAATTAGATAATAGCTATAAGCTATCTAATTTATAAGATCTCAAAAGGCACGACTTAAAGACATTTCGATTTGCTAATGAAGATAAATATTAAATGAAGTCATCATTATTTGTCAAAAATTAAATATTTATCAAGAGGCGCGATTTCTATCAAAGCCGACTTTGTCTTAATGGCGCAATTTTTTAAGAAGTCGTCTTTTCTTTGAGGCCGACCAGTTTGGGAAGAATCACATCTTTCCATCTAGAGATGTATATATACTTGTTGCTATTGTTCACTATGATGATCGATTTCCAAGCAAGTTTGAATATTTATTTTATATCAAGTGCGAATTCTTCTAAGAGCAGTGCGGATTCTTCTAAGAACAGTGCGACTTCATTAAAGGCAGAATTGTATACTGTCAGGCGTAGATTATTATCTGCTTCTGTATATTGTGTAGGTGCTGCAGGATTGGCCTTGGTATTGGCCTCATTGTAAAGAGAATTGTTGCCTCTATTTATATATATAAGTGAGATCTTTTGTTGCTGGGTTTTTCTCCCTCAAGAGGAGGGTTTTCCCAGGGTATCTGCTGTGTTATAGTGTTTGAATTTGAATTAATTTTCTGTGCACTCATCTGATCACTAAATTTAACAGCAAGAAAGTAGTGAAGTTTAAAGCAAAATGAAGGAAGAAAAGCAAATTCGTACCAGCTAGCACTGCAATCTTGTCCATTTTATTTTTTCCAAAGTATAAGGCAGATTTACTTTCTTCACTTCATTCTAGCACGAAAAACTTCATTCATCTATTGGATAAATTCTTTCATTTCCAGCATAATCTTTCACAAAGTTTGATTTGTCACTTGGCTGGAATATTTTTCAAGTAACTTAATTTTAATTTCTGAATTTTAATATTTTCTTTGTACATTCTTGCAGATTTATTTTCAAGAAAATACAAATGAAGTTCACCAGTAAGGGTTCACAACCACAGTCCAAGATCAAATCCAAAATGGGAAAACATTGTGGACACCGACCTTGGCCATGTAGAATTTGATGATTTTAAGAAAAGGATGTACGGAAGTGATGGATTTTTACGTACGCCAATTGCAAGAAGGATTATGCGCAACGGTATTGTTCATGCAGTTGGATTTCCGCCAACAAAAGAATGTCCAGAGCTCATGGTAGAGTGTGCATTGCATTATAATGCACAAGAAAGACAGATAAAGGCACCTGATGGAAGAGTACTGGCATATTTGACTGAGCCAACCATACAATAGACATTTGGAATTCCAGCTTACCACCAGACATCTTATCGAACGAGGGATGATGCATGAAAACTTATGAAGATCAACAAGCGCTCTGTGCATCAAATATGAACAAGTCCTGGTTGGAAAAGCCTAGACCCACTACCAAAAAGATGCCCAAGAAATTGTCCAGAACTGATTTTAAAGAAGAATATGGAGATATTGTCTTACTGTTGAACAGAATGGTGGGCAATCCTCAGGGTGCGCCCTTTGAAACCTAGATGTATTATTTCATTGATGAAATAACTTCTGGGGTGAAGATGTTTAACTGGTCAAGGATGATTAGTGACAGTCTCCACGAGCAGTTGGTCAACCTGGAGAGAACCAAAGCCTTCCATATGAGTTCTTATGTCATATATTTGCTTGCAAAGACCTACAGATATGTTGGCCTAATTTGCAAAGGCATAGTTGGTAATGGCGAAGGAGAGTTCAAGTCCTACGATTGCTATCCGCAGTTGCAATTGAAGGAGAAGTCACACTTCAAACGGGCGCATGATGCCTTTCTTATGTATGTCACTCAAATTATCCAAGGTGAAACACATCAGAGGCTCACCCATGAGGCCAAAAGTTTGATCGGCAGATATGGATCCTGGTTCATCCAATTTCCTAGATTTACATACATCAAGATTCAAGGATTCACAGGTCGCCCATACAGACTACCAATCTATCCTACCAACAAAATGGTTTTGCTAGAAGTTCTGAGGCAATTGGAGACATATCAGAATATTAAAAGGACCAAGCAAAAGGCCTCCATTACTTTCCCTTTCTTCATCGGCAATATGGAAGAATCATGTCCATTGGTGCAAGTGGCAAAGAATGCTCGATTGGAGATACAAAGATACCCGTTCATATCCTACAAGCCCAGAGTTGACTTCGATCCACTTCATCACATTGGAACTGTGGACGGAGCGAAATATAAACACAGAATTAACTTAGAAGACTTTTGGGAAAATGCCACTGATGAATATGACATAAGAAAAAGACTGTGGTCAAGGTTGCTGTTGGATATGATAAGGACGACAAAACTCTTCCAAGTACCTGATCAACTGGATGATAATGGAGTATACGTGCAGCCGGGCTTTGATGAAAGGCAGCCGCTTCCTCCTGTGAGGTGGTCTGAGCCTAAGCTTGGTGACCTGACAACATTCATGATGCCTGTATTCAAATATTCCCAATGGTGAATGGATTAGCAAATGCAAATTTTGCAACAAAGGAAAGTGCCATTCACATATGACTTAATGGGTGATGCAGAGTCTTGTTCTTCAAATGTCAATGCATTTCATGGAGGTGAACCAACAGACACTGCCAACCTGAAAAAGAGAAAAGAAATTAATGACTCTGCAAAGCAGAACAAGAAGAAAACAACAAATGAAGGACCCGCTCAAAAGAAACAAAAATCCAAGCCCCTTCATTCGGCTACATCTAGAAATGTAGATGAAATATTGATCATGGAAGAAGAGTCATGAGAGCAAGTCAGAATTCCCTCGCCATTTTTGGAAAGAGATATGGAGCCAATGCAATTGGAAGATGATGATCATCCCTCTCCTTCAGGCACGGAGATTCTAGAGTCGAACAATGACATGGATATCATGGATGGAGAATTTGAAGAGGGAATGATTTCCACTCTCAACGGAATCCAAGAGGACCCATCCGTGCAAGAAATTCAAGATATGCCAGAAGTTCAAGATATTCAGGACATCCAAGATCATCAAGAAGATGAAATTGAATAGTCAACCATCCCAGATTAGTTGAAAGAGAAACTAAAGATAAAGGCGCCAATAAATGTACCAGAAGAAGATGATACTGCAGACTTCTTGGCGAGGCTAGAGCAGACTGCCACAAGAAAGCTAGCCAAGAAATTTTCTACCATACAGAGAGATGAAGCTGGTAACCAAACAGTGCATATTGCAGTACCTACAGCAGAGAAATCAAGAGATGAGATTGCCCCAAATGAATATGCCATTACAACTATTGATATTGGTCCGACAACAAAAGGACAAGAAGTTGAGGACCTGGATAATTCTATTGCCACCATCAAGACTAGGTTGGAGAAAGAAGTGGCGAAGAAAAAGGAATATAAAAGAGAGATTGAGCATATGAAAGAATATATCTAGCATTTAACCAAGCCACTCAATCAAGGTGACCAATCAACACCTCCACTTCCAAACTCTTCACAGGAACCGGTCAGAAATTTTGAAGAGGGGTTGACTACAGCCAGAGAAACTAAAGAATGGATGGCAGGAAAGAAAGAAGAGGCAATGGTATTCGTAGAGAAGTTGGCATATGTTTATGAGAAAACTTCCTTTCTGCTATCACGAGTTGCAAACTTAGCAAAAGCATGGGATGGCCTCCAAGACATCCAAAATAAAATTATCCCATGTCTTCGAGAAATAAAGGGCATTCCAAAGTAGAGATTGATTGATGAGAAGATTATTGAAGCAGGAGCTACATATGATTTCAGCAGCTGGTACTATGCACTAATCTCACGAGAAGTCCTAGAAAGAGAAAAGGAAGATGGCGCAAAAATTGAAGAGCAAGCAAAGGAGATTCGAAGTAAGATTTTCCAAATGGCTACGGATGTGCTTGACAAAGATTTTGTCTAGAGAAAACACTTGCAGCTAGAAAATTTAAAGGATAAAGTTCAAAGAATTTTCTCTACTACTTCCAGGCCAATCATGAAGGAAAATTTGACCAAACCATTCAGCTTCCTAACCGTCCGAGACACTTTCTTGCTGCATGAATCAGAATGGATGATCACCTTTGCAGAATGTGCAGAAAGTTTAGACTTGCTAGAGTACAAAGTTAACGCGCTGCCTAACAGTACCATGGAAGAAGTCAGCATGATCATGTCTAGGTTCACCGAGCGTAGTGCTTTGCAAGTGGATAAAGATGCAATTCCCAGTGCATGAAGTTCTCTGCAGTTAACTGATTGTTGTTTAGGCAACCCTAATTAGGGTTTAGTTATTTTGAATTTGGGCCATTAATCTCATTTTGATCTTGTCTTTTCATTGTACTCGAGAAACTCTATATAAACCCACCCCCCGCCCCCTCACTCTCTCATTTTTGGATATATAGATAGATAGCATGATATAGAGGATTAGAGGAGATAGAAGAGATTGTAGAGCAATAGAGCATAATAGATAATAAAAGAGAGTTTTATGAAATTGTTGCTAAAGACTATCTTGATAATAAAGTTCATAATGCATAAGATGCTTTGAATCCTTTCATTGTTAATGGTTGCATGGTTGCATATTTCTCTTCCTCGTAAAGCAGATTTGAATTAGAATTCTATTTGAACGCATGTTAAGGGAATGATAGATTGATAGTAAAGATTAGTGAAACTTAGCTCATACTTTCTTTGAGTGGATGTTTTTCATTCAATGTGTAAAGTTAGACTGAGCTTTTGATGTGGATGCTTCAATGTTTACTTCGAATAATGTTTTTTCTATTGATGGTATTGTTCTAAAATATGCTAACCAATTTTTTCAATAGATTTTTTACACACAATCAACACTTTGCCAATTGAATTAGCGTTAGCATAAAAAACTGAAATCCAAGCTTGAAAGAACTCAATGCCAAGAATGCACACTCAATCCCAAGGAAGGATAGGTGTTGTCATATGGCAGAAAAAATAAAAACAATACTTGAAATGAGACAAACTCAATGTCAAGAATGTGCACTCAAGATCCCACTGAAGGCGAGGTGCTAACATATGACGGAGTTATTAATTGAACTGAAATAATTAGGCGGATAACCAACCATGAAGATACATCTATCTAATTCATCCGTTGTGGCGGGCATCCACTTAAGAGTGGGGATTCACCACTTGAGAAAGGGTACAAAGAGATATCAAATGTTCATTTTTTCACACTGGCGGTAAACCATCCAGGGGTAATTAATATGGAATAGAACAAGTAATTGCAT